>DWMR01000801.1:0-11014 GCA_018245355.1 Dalla costala | reverse complement strand
CGGCTGATTGCTTTAAGTTACCAAAAAAGAACACGGCTCATGCTTTAGCTAGCTCCTCTATATATTTTATCGCGATGATTTATACCTTATTTTTAGCGTTCATAGAGAGCGTTAAATATAATTCTCTTAACACTGCGGTTTGTGGCGTAAGCAACGTCGCTCAAATCGACGTTGACGGTGCCGCTGGGTTTTAGTGGGATGCGAGAATGCATTACCCCATGAAAAAAAAAAAAACGAATGGCCTGTACCCATGGCCTCCATTAAAAAAATTTTGGTAAAGTCCGTTGTTTTATTCAGTGTCGTTCTTTGAAAAATGCCGCAATTTAAAGTAACGGCAAAGCATTCCGCCGCAACATAATTTTGTCATTTCACAGATGGTTCCTATAGCCGTATCAAATCGTATCAGATACGTAAGTTAAATGAAAGAAGATACCTACACAATATTTTGACCTTTTATATTGAACAGAATTCCAGCAGGCCGTTTAGGTGTATAAATAAATAAATAAACGCTTACACACGCACAGGATTCCCTGTCTTGCGGGCAGACACATACAGAAAACATTACATTTTAACGCCCAAGACCCATACAAACATTTATCTGCCAAGTAAATATTCGCCCCGACCGCGTATCGACACTAACCATGCGCCACGGAGTCGTTCACTATCGACACTTATAAAACGAACCGACGTTAATGTCCTAAAATAAGCAATATAAGGCATGGCTACCATAATACCCGTACCGTTTCGCTTTCGCAACAGTCTGCCAACCTTGGGGCACGAGAAAGCACACACTCGCGCGCCTGTATACAATACGCTATACTACAACCGACCCGTTATTTTGTGGTGAGAATAGCCAACGGGTATGCACTATGCACCATTCAATGCCGCCGAAGGACAGCTGTGACAATTAGGACTAAGCATCGTGATAGAACTTTAATACATAATATTTCGATGACTGTTAGTGGGACTGTTAATAAAATTAATCTTAGTCCTATTAATATTATCAGTTAATAGAAATATTACCTTGTCTGCTAGTATTCGTTAGTACCTTTCTTTTTTATATCATAAGTAGCAAACGCGCTTGCAGTCCCACCAACCGCTGCCGCCCATGGACATCTGTGACAAGCCTGGAATAGGACTGTATGACCGTTAGTGAGTTAGTCCTGTTAGTACAAGATGTTAATAAGAATATTAGTTCATTAGTATTCGTTAGTTGGACTTTGGTTGTTAGGACTGTTAGTGACAGTTAGTCCTGTTAGTAAGTATTAGTAGTCCAGTTAGTAATCGTTAGTATTTCTCCCATTCGAAGCTGGTCACAGATGCGTTGCTACCCCTGAGGACCAAGGTGGTCGCCTCTATAAGTGTAACCGGCATACAGTAACACCTGTAAACCCCAGTTAACACAACTGTTGAAAAACAATTATTTTACGGTGGAAATAGGTGCGGTGGTGGTACCGCCCTGGGCGAACTCAGGTACTATGACCTGGTTCTACCACCTGCTAAAGTTAGTCTTTGAGCAGTTAGAGGTGTGGACAGCATGCATAAGAAAGAGAGAAAAATAACTAATGAAGCATTACAATGGTAAGGTACGCCAGGTCATTTAAAAATAACCATGCCCAGCAGTGAGAGATAACGACAGTGTATGAAGTAATGGTATTTCAGGGAGTTTCTATCTGAAATATTGCATTGTGTCTAATTCCATTAATGTTTGTTCCCGATGGGCGTAGCGCGCGTAGCTCCGTTTAGTCGCGCCTGTGTTAGGCAGATAACACACTGCTGCTACGGATGCCTCGGCGCTAGTTCTGTGAGCCTGGTATACTCTGCTTTGCATGGATAGACTATACCATCTGTGGTGTTAGAGATTTCTTACTGTATGTTTTATTATCTTATACTATACATATAGGTACATTGTATTCATCAACGATTTATGATGATCATAGTATCGCAAGAGTTAAATATGTTCATTAGAACGAGGTTAGAAAAGTAAAGCTTAGTAGGTACCAAGTAGTCGACCTTATTTAAATGCAAATATTTATTTCTGTGTTGTGATTTTGGATAATTAATCTTTTACTGACTAGCTTATTACCCAGAACGTTGTGTATGTATGTATGTTTGTATGTTAACTACGCATCTGTAACTATCCATCTACCGATGGATGAACTTGCTGAACCAACTCACATTTTGCGTGTGCAGCTATGCTATTGTACATAGTACGTACGTAGGACCAAACAGTGCATAATTCAAACTCGTGTTGCTTAGCTCATTGTCGTTGTAGATACAGGTACCAACGTAGGTGGTCTGTAGATCGTGGGCTTAGTTCAGTGCGATTACAAAGCCCGCCACAGATGCTTTGTCATCTAGATACTGGGTGTTTTACGTGGTTCTGATCAAACAGCTGTTGCAGCCGATTTGGATATAGCAGCAGATGATATACATATTCTTACGTTATCCGTACATATATTATAAACTAGCTTACACCAGCAGCTTTTCCCGCGAAAAACATCTTTTCTTCTGTAGATTCTTTTAACTGACATATCTTTTTTATTTATCGGCTGATTGGAATAAACCGAACACTAAATGTTAAGTTAAGCTTACTTCAATACATTAGTGAAAACCGCACCCAAGTCGGTTAAGTCGTTTCTGAGATTAGCGCGCACAAACGTAACATACAAACAAAAACACACAAAAGTTCTAAGAATCGTTGTTTTGGATACTATTGTTGTATGTACAGACGATCAGTTACAATTTTATTATATGTAGGTATAGAAAATGTGAAAGTGCTTTTGTTGGTTTGTCCTTCTTTCACGCTGCAATAGAGCAAATAATCGACGGGATTTTATGTCACGGAGAGTGACACAGGCTAGTTTTTACCCCGAAAGAACGCACGGTTTCTGTGAGGTCGATAAGGGAACTTTACGTGGACAGAGCCGTGGGCAACGTGAGCTATAAATAAAATAAATGTCTGCCCAGCTGAGAATCGAACCCAGGATACCGCTGGGTCAGGGAGTTGTCTTAAAAAAGGTTTTACAAACCTTCTCGAAGAATGAAATATTTTGTGCAAAATAAATACCTACAGGCTGGGCAGATGTGCCACAAATTATGTTGATACAAATCCGCCTCCAGTGTGGTTTTTAAACATCAGCCGTCATATTTCCCGTCTAGACCATTCCATTATCCATTAGCGATGCGATAAGACAGCGCACTAAGCTTGTTGCAACATTTCAACGACATTAAACAACATTTATTTTCGGTAAGCCGGTGAGCGGCTGGAAGTAGACAGGGAAACGTTGAGTGTGTACGGACCTTTCAACGGTTCGGAAACTAAGTAGCGGAATTGAAATGAATTTGTGTGAATTTTGAAGTAGACTTACTTATACTTACCGTGTTTGTTTTACTTGTGGAATTACCGCGAACTGGTAAAACAACATTTTTGCATCTTTATATTTCACATACTCAGTTCAATTTAGTTATTATTTTTAGTTTTAGTTGGCCGGATTCCAACTAAAACTAAAAATAATAACTAAGTCCAGAACGCCAATATATTTAACGACAAGACTTCAAAGTTCTTGTCGAAAGTGTGCCGCTATTTATAGTTTCGATAATGATGTAAAATTATTATTTTCTGAAGTTCGTGTTCCTGCATGGTATTTTAATTTTAAACCTGTCTTTTATTAGCGTTATTGTGTACTTAATAATATTTTCTTCTTTTTATTGCATTGTATTGCTGCATTTTATGCATTTAGTAGGTAGGTATTGTTTTTTATAATTATTGCTTTATATAATAACCTGACCTAAATATCTTGTCTATGTGTGTGCTAGTAAGCGCTTTGGAGGAAAGCTTTAAGCTTAGCAACAGTTTTTAATGAATAATACAATTTTTTACAAATATTAAAATAATATTTTTATAATATTTTTCGCCAGGTATTTTACTGTATACATTGTAACTCTGACGCTTTGTGATAACTCTCTCATGTAAGTTGTTGCAGTATTTTACTTGGGTGAAATAAATGTGTATTCTATTCTATATTTTTATTTCAGAGTAGGTACCACTTACACTACCTTGGAGTAAATGCTAAGTTAAGAATAATAACTCAATCTCTACCGAACCCACTAAAATAAACATCCAGAGAAGGGTGTCCGCTTTTTTCGAATCTAGGTAGATACTTCTAATCTTTATGTCGAAAGCCCTTAGGCCGCTCATAATCCTCCTCCTAATGCCCTTCTACAGGGCTTCATTACTGCTACCTATAGATAACTAGGCTTTATCTGCATCTAATACTCTACACGAGTCTGTCTTATGTAAGTCTTTAAAAATAAATAGTAGATACCGTACATATTTAATACACATTTACATTATAGGCATGTAAGTGTTATCTAGTTTACCCGTTTACCCTATCGCATTAGTCTGTTATGAATGTTATGATAGTTGAGAAATTGTCAATAAAAATAAAATAAAAATCATAATAAGTAAACAATAACATACAAATTATATTATCTATCGATTTGAACATGGCCACTATAATTTCACCTGTTAGATCTAGCTGTTATTATAATGGCAGCGTGTATACCTAAAAGAGATAAACGTGTTTTACCCAGTTTTACCTTAAAGATTCAGATGGAAAATCAATAATGTCATGACATGAGTGACGTCAAATAAATACTCTTTCGTTGTTTCAATAAGTAGGCACTAGTCACGGCACAAGTAAACAACTTAGTTATATTCTCTTGACGTATTTGTTTTAAGACATAAGCTTCTGTATTGTACCCGCTTTCGTCTTCCTTAGATACATAAAATAGATTTATTTTTAATATAGATTTGAGTCAGTCAGAATAGCTGGCATTGGAACCCAGTGCCCTTGAGTATGAGGCTGGAAGGATTTATCATTTGGCTATCACCGCCCTAAAATAATGGTCATACAAACTTTCTCCTTAATTTGATGGCTCGGCGGGGACTCTCCGTTCTTACATTAGGGGCTTCCCTCTCCATTTTACGCCTCACTGAGTATTATAGGAATCGATCTCAACTGACCAACACCAAGAAAGAGGCTTCGTTCCGATCTTCATAGGGCGGAAATGAAATACCGACCAATGTTTGCTGTTATTACGCCATAGAAGCCGATAATTCCTTTCATTTATATTAATGCCGGTCGCGTTTTGTATTGAGACCTTTGTCGTAATTCTGTGCCTTAATTGTACCCGCAAACACTTTCACGTCATGCGAAAGATGAGAGGGGTTCAAAAGATAAAATATTATTTTATATTAAATCAATAATGGGGCTGAAATTTATATAAAACTGATAATGTATTGTTACATTATTGGAAAATACAACATACTAGCCGGGAATCTGCTGCAAAAACCGATAGTGTGATAAAATTAAGAATTGGAATGGATGAATGGATATCCATAAAATTCAAAATATGCAAATGGTTATGAACATAGTTGATTGATTATGTGGCTACATGACCGATGAATTAGTTTAATCCTAGTAAAATCACGTTTATATTTACGACTAAAGAAAAATTAAAACCAGTTAACCTGCCGTTTTAAGTAAGTCCTCTCATCTCAGTTCCCAGTAAAAAGCGCAGCTGAACATAAGAAAATAAAAATGCTCAAACCAAACCAAGCTAAACCTGAAAAAACCGACGGGGCACTGTTAAGACGAGCTGACTGAATCATGCGAACGAAATGAGCGGTCTAAACGAGCCAATTTGTCGGTGAGCGGTGTACAAAACGGCCAAATAATATGGTAGCAGGATAGCAGTTAAGCATCGCGATGCGTCTACAAAAATCCACACGCTATTTGGCGTCCAGTTAAATACGACGTTTATATCCATTAGGGGTACTTCCGACACGTAACGGGTAATCATATTCGAGACAGGCAGAGCATAAATCATGGGAGTATAGCCGGAGGGCAAAAAACAACACTACGGCCGCGCTCGCCCTAACCACAGTTTATTGTAGGTACTCTGTCGGCTTATTGCAACACCGAATGTAGTTAACGGTTCACTTGTTTACTGTGCAATTCTGGAATGCGCTAATTCACACTGTGAAAAATACGTGATTTATTATCTGTCTTTATTTATTCTGTGTACCTATCTCATAATTTACTCTACGTTGCGTAAATAAATTCTACACACACCTAACTACTTAATTATTCGCCAGTATTAGTTACCGCGACGGACGTAAAGTACGACTATACTATTCAAATACGACCAATTCACACGTTAATCTAGATTTCGCAATTGTCTTAGGGTTTTGTGATTCACAATTACAACATCCTGGTGCAAATTGCGCTTTGCTTAAAAGCGGAATGTACGGTCATTAGTGCACGTGTTACTGCTTGAAGGTTTTTGTATTTAGTACACATAGTTGCAGTCTAGCTAGTACTACTTATTTTTTCAACAATGAGTACGGCGTTGCTTCTAAGACTCGTACTTTCCACAGATTATATTATGATCCCAACAAAAACATAAATGTGAAAAAGGAGCCAAGTTCGGCGGCACCAATAAAAGAGTTGAATTCTATCGGATACCAAGTTTCATAGCAATTCCTTTAATCATAGGCATAGGAATGTACAACGTTCTTCATTTCATTTAAAAGAAAATTTGCTCCGTGCTTTGATATTGAATTCATAACTTGAATACATAACTTCTTGAGATATGGGGGGGTCAAAAGTAGAACGGAATAGTTCGTGTAAATATAGGTACACAGTGGTCCCAGTGCTTCGCCCGTTCTTTTCCGGACTTGGATGACACACTGCCGTGTGTCTAGATAGCCTTTGCACCACCAGTATTAGTGTTATACGTAAAATGTAGAAGGTATGCAGTGTATGTATAGTATGTAGGTATTTTGACCTTTCCACGTCTTAAATCGTCTCAATGTTGACAAGAAAAGTCATACACGTTATATTCTGTATAAGTACGTGTGTCTTCGATCCCTCTTTTAATGTAAACGATTACGTAGCGATTTTAGCAAAATGAGATTCCTCGAAGTTGTCTCGATTTCCTTCGCGTCAAAGCTATACCTATTGATAACGATATAACATTAATAAATTATTTTATTTTTTCGTGCAATACGTACCCACGTTGAAATTAGTTCTGTTAGTAAATATTGTAAGTTGGCCTTAAATAGTTGGACCGCCAACCCCCGTATCGAAGAGCTGTGGTCCACCTAATTGGACAGAACAGTTGGACCGCTACCCTGTCACTGTTTTATATTTTTATAAAAAATAAAATATAAAACATTTTTTTAAAGTATGATTTTATACATTAAAAGTTGATCCGTTAAGAATCTTTAAGTTTAAGCGGACCCGGCACGGCTATTGAAGACCCACTTATTAATTTACATGCAGCAACTTACTTTGCTTTCAACAGTCCTCTCACAAAGTTTCTTAAACGAAATATTAATGACGTTGAATATTAAAATGTCAGAGATTTTTTAGTTTTCTGACTTCATTTATACTTGTCTTACGAAGAACGAGTAAAATCGTAGTTGTGAACTATTTTTAAATGAAATAATGCGATTTTTATATTGATAAATGAAGATGTGCCTTTAGACCATATGGTTTTATATAATATCGTATTTAAATGAATGTGGACTAATAAGATTGAGGTGTCGGGTTCCAAATAAAAGAGGATATTTGCAATACACGACTTAAATGGGCCCCTCTGACATGACAACTGTCTTAAAGAACTCTTCTTTAGAAGAAGAGTAGATGAGAAGGTGGTCCCCCACTTTGTTTTTGAGGTCTCGTGTAAAAAAATAAAAGGAATACAAATCTAATTAATACTTCACCGGTTTTCTTATTTATTTGCCAATATTTGACTTACTATGGAGTTAATAAAACACTATGAATATACACATACATACACACACACATACACAGAATAGACACTAAACTTTGTCGAGGCATCTGTAAACAAACAAAATAATCAAATATCATTCATGTACTCGTATGTTATATGGCCCCCGGGACCATAATACAACCAGTATGGTGGTGTCTATTAAACAAACCTCAATAAATACTATAACGTCAAATATTTTGCATATTTACCTTAAAAATCCAATAAGAAAACGTTAATCAAACACAAGGTCCAAATCTCCAAAGCAACAACTTGGTATTTTCAAAATTATTTAATTAAATGCAACACAATAACAAAGTTTTTGCGAGTGCAGATTCAAACAGTTTGAAAAACAAAAGTATGTGCTGCCTTGTCTCAGATTTTTTTGGTATTAAATCAAAGTTGTCACTGGTGTTCCCGTTAAAAAGAAGTTTGACTAAGTAGATGGCGTGATTCTAAATTAGAAATAACGATGGGGGTCATAATATTTGCGGGGGTCACATCACCACCTTCTCCCTATACATTATACGTAATAGCTTTACATTGCTCATCAGTTATTACCCACTACAAGATAAACAAAATTGACGTAAACGTAGCGAAATCGTTTACTCTTGTAGGTAGGTACTACTACTTTTTCTTGTATTATTGTAACATCGCCCTGTTAAAGATTATCGTACCATAAAATTATCCTCCTTATTCGTAGTACATTTTTATTCATTCCTTGGATCCTTAATTTACTCTTTTAAAGTTGTACGTTTCTTAATATTTGCTGACGAGATATACTTATCGCTCGTTAGTCCCTGTTATTGGGCGGGAGGGTTTTCTAATGAGGAAAAATACTTTTTACAACGTAACTGGGGTGAAACACGAACTTTTTGACACTTTAAATAACATCATGCGTCTAAGCCATCCTTACTGGATATCATTCGAAATGTTTTGAAAATAACGAATGTAAATGAAAGACAAACTTGGCGTGTGTTTAATATCTATGTAATATGGTGTGAATATTTAAAAACATATTGAAAACCTACTCCATAACTTGCTGCTTACAGCTTTACATAAACGCTCCATTCCACTAACCCAAGGGGATGACCCATTTTAAAATCACTTCTTAGTTAATGTCTACGTTATAGAAGAACTTATTGTCAAAATTTCAAGCCTCTAGCTTCAGCAGTTTAGGCTCGGCATTAATGAGTTTGTCAGTAAGGGCATATCATTTTTATATCATTTGTATTAATCGCATCTGTTTCCCGTCACACCGAATTTTAAAACAACCTAGATTACGGCGAAAACTCGTCAATTTCGGTACTTTTCACACTTACAAAGATACTAACCGACGCATAAGTTAAGACTTACAAATTTAGTCGCAAGTCATCTCATTCATATTGCATAAAATACCAAAGATACATTTCAGCTGTGTCATATATCAGATAACGGGCCGAGAAAAACCACGGTCACCAAAAGGGCCCATATTTCGGAAGTATAAAAGCACATTAAATCTCCTGAAATGATGTATGAGATCGGACGCCGACAAATAAAGCGGCTATAAGTTCACATGGTGACCGACTAGGGCCCACTATATGGACGAAACTTTTCCATTGGTATGTCTATATGTGCCTAGTAATCCATAATAGTGTTAATTAAATATTTGCTAATTAAAATGTTCTCTTTAACTCTTTTTTTACTAGAAAACGAGAGTGGTTCGAGTTAGGACGTGATAATTATACGTTCTTTTCAATAAGAACAAAATTCATACAAGTTATTTATTATTATTGTACACAATCCTTATACGCAGGTACACATATACCAACATACACACGTACGTATTGTACAATTACGTTTCGCACCGATCAGACCGCGCCATAAATCGCGCTCGGTGACCCACCGGAATCTGCTACCTTACCACACGATCGCCGAAACCTTGTAACTGTAGCTATTAAACAAAGCCTACAAATATTTTCCGCGGCACGTTTTATTTCTACTGTAATCTGTTTCTTACAATAAAACGACGTTTTAAACAGAGGAAATTAAGATAATGTAGATAGATGATAGATAAAAATGTAAGTACCAGATTATTTGAACACTCATGATGCCTCAAGAGATGTTTGAAGCAGGTGCAAAAGAAACGTGATTAATGTTACATTTGCAATTAGGTACCACTCAAAGAACTTTGTACTTAGGATGTTTTTCAAAGTGCCCATAAAACTCCACTGTGACGTGCGCGGGTTACTCCTGCGTAATAAAAAAGGTACTTAATACATAGACGTGTCTCATGTCGGGTTATGAAGAAGTACAATTGCAGGACCTGTCAAGATCAGGACCATCTAGCGAACCTTTTTGTCTGCGATATTTGCAAAGAGAGAGCCTACATTATTATGGTACGGAATTGCAAGCGGTGAAAAACTGAGTTGCTGGCGATGTCCTTGAAAAACGAACGTAATTACATAAAATAAATAATCTAAGCAGCAATTTAGAAAACTTTACATTCGATACTTAGGCGACGCTTTTTACCCTTTAGGGGTTGATTTTCGGTATGTGATAGCTTAAATGAGTACCTTCTGCAAGATAACAATTCAAGATTTTAGTACCAGCGGTGTATGATGTACGTTGATATGTTACTGAGTGAGTTTACATAGATAAATATTATTTGCATAAGCTTGCCGCTGGAGCTCAGCTCGGGAGTACCTACTCAGGTTTTTGCGAGGTAAATCTCCTTATCATGTTGTAGTTCTCAACAATGGGAACACCAGTATGGCGCATGGCGTTCGTTTTGCAAGTCAATCGCTCCAACGAAGCGTTGTAGCTTTACAAAGAGGATCCAGTTTACTTTGTGATTCTGGGTTACGACTGTTTTCTTTAAACCACTTACATACTGCTCTACTGCATACAGCTTTATTTGATTTCACTATCAGGTCAGCTAAAAAGGAGATTGCATACGTCGAAACACATGGTAGGAATCGGCAATCGGAAGCGATTTAGGAATGTAGTTTACCTCACTATGTGGGAGGTGCTCACCCAAAATCACATTTTTTTTTTTAACACTTACATTACATTACACTTACACCCCACAGTACGACTCCCTGTGGCGGACACACACAAAAAACAACACAATTTAACGCGCAAGACCTAAGTAGGTACTAAAATTAATCTGCCAAAAAAATGTCTACCCGGC
>DWMR01000800.1:0-11014 GCA_018245355.1 Dalla costala | reverse complement strand
CTCTTCCATGGGCTGCAGCATGTTGGGCGGGTGCTGGGCGGGCGAGGCGCCGGGCAGCAGGCCGCCCGCGCCGCCGCCTCCCACCAGGTGCTCCACGGTGCCTGATCCCCTTCACCTGTGCTCCCTCATCCTCCAGTCCTTAACCTAACCCGACGAACTATTCAAGTACTATGCAACCTCGACGACACTATGTGAACGTCCGTAAACTTCGTCCTGGGTACCCTAAACACATTTCTCATGATGACACCGTTATCCAGTCACTCAGTCACTACAATTTACGCGAGCACTACTGTAAGAATGTATTAATTCATTTAAGCACTGATGCTACGAAACATAAAAGTGTTATTTTGTGATTTGATTGAAATACACACACAACAAGTTTTGAAATCACTCCACAGACAACTACGATTTATAGTAGATAGTATACTAAAAGTGCATAAATTAAGCTTTTTACTACACTTTTTCGTATAAATAATTGCTTGAGACTGTGTTAGCCACTTATAATGAGTATTTGCTAGTGATAAAACAACCAAAAACTATTTTACCAAACCGAACCGAACCTACTTCTGCCGAACCGAAACATCAACTGCTGAACCACTGCTGAACTGAATGAACGGAATAAACTGACCTGACTGACGCATCATTTGACAGCGACGCTTCCATTTCTATCCATGCTTACTTTTTTTTAAACTTTTAATTTGACGGATTGTATTTTTAACTATGTACCTATGTTGAAAAGCTCTTTGTTGCAAGAAAATCGATTTGTACTACTACAAATTTTTCATGAAAATTTTATCTATTGAGACATTACAATGTTGATTTTTACAAATGGGCTATCTACACGTTCCGATCGTATCCGATTTATTGCAATCGTTGCTCGTTATTTTAAGTTGTTTTGTATAATAAAATAGAAAGTTTATATATTATATTATATTATTCTTCTATAATCTTTAAAAATATTGCAAGCAATACAAATGTCACACTATATTTATAATTATTCAATTTCTGGCGAGGTAAATAACTTTTTCAAAAAACTAATTATGCTGTATCAGTTTTTATCAAAATCGGCCCCGAGACTCCTTTTAGCGTTTTTCGATATTCCTTGTAGTTTCGGATTTCGCCTTCCAAGCCCACTTTAAAAATTCACCCTGTATTATATGTTATAAATTAATTTATATCTTATTTTATTTAAGTTGGGACGACTTTGAAGGAATTATGATTGCCCTACATTATTATCGGTTTTCATCCAATTTTATCGAAGTGACAGCGGTGGGGTTGATCACTATCAGCATCCACAAAAGGTCCGCATTAATTTAGGCGAATGCGATCGCGGATGAAGATGTCTAAATCAATGCGAACATTTCGCATTTGCGGATATACGAGTATCCGCAACACCCCTAGTCTAAATCAGCGCCGCCATGGCAGAATATTGAAATAAAAAGCATTTTTTGTTATTTTTACGTGAGTGTGTATTGTTAACTTGACATGATTTTTTACAACGCAAAAATTAAGTATTTAAAAATAATTATAATATCATTGCATTTTTTAAATTACTCTTCCTTTTGGTATTGGAGTAATAATTAGAATGTTAATTTTCGCAATTACTCTCCTTTTCCTCTTACTTACTGCAAAATTGTTTGACTGACTGAATACACTGAATACATTTATGGAACACACATTATGGTGGACTATGTCCAAACCCTTCTCATTCTGAGTAGAGACTCGTCTTAAGCAGTTGGCCGTTGGGTTTCTCTCACGTCGTCACGTAGCGTCCGTTCACGACGTTAGTTGTTATTTTTTTTAAAATTTCTTAAATCATATCGATTGCCCGCTTTTGAGGGTTCATTGTAGCCAAAAGTGTACGGAAAAATGACGTAAACCCGTAACGCGCCGGAACTCCTGAGTTGAGTGAGCTGAGCTTAAATTAACTGAACGGAGCGTGGTTGAATTTATTGACAAAATAATGTCGTGAACAGACGACGCCTCTTTAGAGTAGACCTGTAGATCGGGCAAAAAAAGTACTCTACAGTAACAACGGCCGTTGCCCGGAAGTCATTCCATCGACTTTATCGAATATCCCCAACGAACAAATAAACGTTCAGTGAATTTTTGCCCTATATTGTCTGTGGATTGTCATCTGTCACTGTCAGCTTTCACTGAGAATAGAGTGGTGGTGCTGAGAACCATTCGAGAAATAATAAATTTTAATTGTCAATTTTAATTTACCAAGGAATGTTGAGTTTAACCCAAAAGAAAAAAAACAAAAGTTGTCGAAAATAAGTGACAAACTCTTATAATATAAGACAATCTGCTTGAGGAATTATAATTACGATTGTTGTTATTATTAAAATGTCGGCATTACGAGCTAGACTTGGTTTATCATCACGATACGCAAAGAGACTACTGTTTCAACCTGTCAATAGTTCAAAATATGTAAATGGAATTACGGTCATATTGAGGCACGGTAGGCATTATTATTATTACAACCTCAAATATCTCTACAGCTTATTGATAAAGCTATATGTTAATTAAGGTATTTTATATCTTTCAGGTTCACCTTCGTGCAAACCCGCCTACAGTACAGCTTCAGATCAAAAGCCGGCAGACGTCCTGAAAAGCGATGTAGAAAAAAAAGAATTTCAAGCTGAAACAAGAATGTTGCTCGACATTGTTGCTAGGTCACTATATTCAGACAAGGAAGTGAGTATTTACATAAAAAATGTTTATTATTAACTCCTTAACCGAAACCCTTGATACAATTTAAAACCTCGATTCAATGTTATTAAAATTAAACTGAAATTTGTTATTTTATTGATCATAATATGCACAATGTTTTACTCCTATATGATTTTAGGTTTTCATCAGAGAGCTCATTTCAAATGCTAGTGATGCTTTGGAGAAGTTTCGTTACCTGAGTGTTAGTGCCACACCAGATTCTGTCAAACTAGAGCAGTTGGACAGAGCTCTGGAAATAAGGCTGGTCACAGATAAGCAAAATAGAACCCTCATAATTCAGGTATTTGAAAATTTACTTTAATTTATATTTGAACCAAATTGAAAATAGAAATTCACATTTTGTGGCTTCCCTTTAAGCAAAAGTAGCATTTTCGCATGTTATATTAAGTTGCGACTGCTGCCCATGAACACTTGGAACTCACCCTAAATGGAAGTATTATGAGTTTGTCAAGTTAGTAATAGTTAGTGTTAGTCATATTCGAAAGTTGTTACATAATACATTCTTACTCTTGAGGATAAATGAATTATGGAGGTTTGGAGCTAATCATGTCCAAGATTAACCACATTTGAATTTTAAAAAAGTGTTGTATTTCAGGACTCTGGTATCGGTATGACCAAAGAAGAGTTGGTTGAAAATCTAGGCACTATAGCGAGATCTGGGTCCAAATCTTTCATTGAGGAGATTAAGAAACAAGGAGCTGAGGAAGCTGGTTCAATAATTGGCCAGTTTGGAGTAGGTTTCTACTCGGCTTTCATGGTGGCAGACAGGCTTGAAGTTTTCACTAGAAGCAGCAAGGCAAACTCACGAGGCTATAAATGGAGCTCTGATGGGTTTGATTATTTTACTTATTTATTTAATGCTTGTCACATTGTCGGTTTGTCTGTGTTTTTGTCATGTTTAGGCACAGTTTCGGGGATTGTAGAGGGTACAGTAACTTATGGTATAGTCTTTCTATTATCTCAATAGCTCCAATGGTTTTTTTGTTATAGCCCTTAACACCTGTACCCAAGGGTCCCAATTATAATAACTTTTTACAATGCCAACATTTTCATATAATAAATATCTTAAATTGGACTCAGTGAACTTTCTTCGTTATGCAAAATCTAATAATAAAATAAATAAATAATAATAATAATAGTAAATTAATAATCTAATATTACAATATAATGATAAATAATATAATAATCAATATAATTAATATATTTCTCTTTGTAACATTGAAAAACTTTACCTTTCTATATTGTTTCAGGTCTGGAACCTATGAGATTCAAGAGGTTGAGGATCTACCTATTGGTACCAAAATAGTTGTTAATCTTAAAGCAGATTGCAGGGAGTTTGCTGATGATGATACTGTTAAAAGTAAGAACAACAAAAGTGCTTGATTAGGTTTATGAAAAATAATAGTATCATCCATGGAATCATGAATATTGCCTAGCAAAAACCAACTTTTAAATAGAATTAACAAAATTATTTTTCTAACAGTTAATCAATTAATAATTTCAGTCATCAGTTAACCATTTAGCATGCAATACTGTCAATTTAATCTAATATATTTTACAGATATAATTAAGAAATACAGTAACTTTATCGGAAGTCCAATATTCCTAAATGATGATCAAGTCAATTCCATCAAGGTATGTTGAAAATTGGTTAACAAGAAACATAAATTCATTATACACACATAATTAAATACATATTATAACATAATTTTCCCTTAATTTCAGCCCTTGTGGCTTATGGAGCCAAAAGAGGTGTCACATGAAGATCATACAGAGTTCTACAGGTTTGTAAGCAACTCGTATGATAAGCCTCGATTTACTTTGCATTACAAAACAGATGTGCCATTGAGTATCAGAGCTATTCTCTATGTGCCCGAGGGAAAACCAGGTCTCTTTGAGCTGTCACGTGACTCAGACGTTGGAGTGGCATTGTATTCTAGAAAAATATTGATCAAAAGCAAAGCTGAAAATATTTTACCCAAATGGCTGAGGTTTGTTAAAGGTAATGTTTTAAATAAGTACTATAATGGGAATTCGTAAGTACTTTAAAGTAGAGATGAAACGGATAGCTGTTTGGCCGGATACCGGATATCCAGCCTACCTTCAGGCCGGATAGCCGGTTATTCAGCGGCCAGATAGTATCCACTATCCAACACCTATTTAGGGATTACAATTAAAGGGTGTTTTTTTAGTTTTATTAAACTATATCTTTTTAACCTAACTATAAATTATTTAACTTAAAATATTATCACAACTAAACCTGTACGAAAGTAAAAAAAGGACGGTTTCATGTTAATGTCGTGTTTTTCTGACTATCCGGTATCCGGCCGGATAATAAATATTGACCGGATAGGCCGGATACCGGAAAATTACCGGATATACGTTTCATCTCTACTTTAAAGTCATTTGTACAATAGAAACAAATTTGACTTATATTGATAATTTTTTTAAGGTGTTGTGGATTCAGAAGACATTCCATTAAATCTTAGTAGAGAATTATTACAAAACAGTGCCCTTATTGCGTAAGTAAGAAAAACACATAACATTTTGTATGATTTATATTCCAATTTTTATCAAACTGATTGATGAATGATTACAGGAAGTTGCGTCATGTTCTCACCAACCGTTTTCTTAAATTCATGGTTGATATGGCTAATAAGGATCCCGTTGGGTACGACACCTTCTACAAGGATTATTCCATATTTTTAAAAGAAGGCATTGTGACTGGTCACAGTCCTCTGGAGAAGGTAAATAAAATAAATATTCAGATCATACATATTGGATATTTGTTGACCCACTTCTATGGATTGTGATCACTACACATTAGGTACTAACTAGAATTATAATTAAAATTTTCAGGAGGAAATTGCTAAACTATTGAGGTTTGAATCATCCAAACTAGAAAGTGGAGTAAAAACATCTCTAGCAGATTACAGCACCAGACAGAAAGATGATCAAAGAACGATTTATTATTTGGCAGCTCCCAGGTTAAATTTATATTTATACCATAGTTTCATATAAAAGAATTAGGCAACAAACATTACATTTTTATGAACACTTTTAAATTAAAAACTTAGTCAATACAAGATTATTCTCTTAATTTTAGTCGCGAATTGGCGCAAACGTCACCGTACTATGAATCCCTTAAGAAGCGCGATGTAGAAGTGCTGTTTTGCTACGAAATGTACGACGAGCTGGTACTGTTAGAGTTGAAGGAATTCGGTGGACGAGCTTTAGTTTCAGTGGAAAATGACATGCAGAAAGACGCAAATGAAAATGCTGAAACAATCATTGGTATGGCAAATTTTTATGATAATAATAACTTATTTTCATTTGACAAGAATGATTTACAACCTGTTAAAGATTCCTTTGAAATTTAAAGTAACCGGATTCAAAATTAAAGCCGTTTGATTTACCAGGTAGCGATGATTTACAACAGAGTCAAGTGAACGATCTTGTAACATTTTTGAAGACTAATTTGTCCGGAAAAGTGTACGATGTGCGCACCACGCAGAAACTGGACTCCCATCCGTGCGTGATCGTGGTCCCGGAAATGGCTGCCGCTCGCCACTTCATCCGCACGCAAGCGCAGAATCTGAGCGAGGAGAACAGATTTGCATTGCTCAGACCGCAACTCGAGATCAATGCTAAGTAAGTGAATAGAAGATACAATATTTGATTTTAGTTGAAAATACTACATACTCCATTCCAACCCGAAATGCAAAGCTAACATTAATATTCAACATAAATGCCAGATTTGAACCATTCTGAATCGACAGCAACTATGAAGACTGTCGTAAATCAATTCTGGTTACAGAATGAATTGAATTATGACAAACGTTCAACGGTAGAGATAATGACTTTTACTTGGGCGGCCTTGAAACTTTCGACATTTGAGTTGACCACTAATCCCTCCACCAATCCGCACTGGAGGAGCGTGGTGGAGTACAATCCAGCCCTCCTCAGTTGTGGCGTGAGATCTGTGCCCTGCAGTGGGCTGCTAATGGGTGTGTGAAATATCTTCAAAATTAATAACTGTTTTTAAATTTACAGGCACCCAATTATTAAAAAGTTGCACAAGCTACTGTCCAGTGACAAGGAGTTAGCAAACATGGTCGCCCAACAGTTATTTTCCAATGCAATGGTCACAGCTGGCTTGGTGATGGACCCCAGGAATCTAATTACTAATATTAATGAGCTCTTGATAAGAGCCTTGGATAAACACTAGTTGTATTATTAATATTATTATACATTAAAGTTGTTACTTAAAGCTACATCTTTTTTTATTATAACACAAATTGGTCTGTCAAGTCTGTCTAGATGGCTAAACCAGAAGCGGTTGGAAAGTACCTACTCCAGTGGGACTCCATGCATTACATAGACAACTATATGAATCTACATCTGGATGATTTCTGTTCCAAAAAGATTCATTCATTGTTTCACCTTCATATATTATTATTTTTACTCTTTAGTTTTGTACCTACCTACTAGTCCTATTACTCAATACATGCTCAATTGTTGGGCACTTAAGTTTGGGCCACTGACTTGCTAATTCGGTGACTATAAAGGCTAGGCCAACTATAGCATGTGTTCATACTCAGAACTAAATGGATTCTTTCTCCTATCAAATGAGGTTTGGAGAGCACTGTATCTTTCTGTGTAGTGCAGGGATAATCGTACAAAAGGTACCGTTCAGTGTGTGCGGCAGAGTATAATAATAATGTAAAATATATTATAGATGTACAACCACAAATGACAATGTTTTGTCCACGTCTACCCTTTCCTTTTTTTAGTCTTAAACCAATTTATGCTATATGGTCTAAGGTTTGAGTAAAGGAACTAACGTCTATTATTCCTCCAAGGAACTAACAGTGACTGACTGACTCTGACTGAGTCACTTGACTCTTTTATCAAAGTGACAGCAACTAAAAAAAAATATAATAAAAAGATTATTAGAATTTCCGTGGCTAGCTAATGCTGAACACAACACAGACTCAACGGAAGATTGTATTTTTATATTAGAGGATAGGCTATGCAATTTTTAAACGTAAACACGTAAAACGTGTTTTAATAACTTTATATTACCGTCCTCTAGCTAGATAATGTGCATTCTACAATCTACATTAAAACGCACGTTAGTAAAATTTGTTTTTATTTTGAGTGGATAAAGCATTTTGCAAAAACAAAACGTCAATCAATTCAATCGACCGTTCGCCAAAGAGTATAATATATCACATAGCAAAAACGGGGTCACCAGTTTGTATTTTTTGCGCAATCCTTAGGAAAGATAAAATTTTTGGGGATGAAATTACGCGCATTTACATTGAAGTTACATTGCATTTACATTTAACATTAAGTATTTTTTCGAATTTTAAGGTATCGGGTACAGGTAGTGGTACAAAACATCACAAAACGGAAACGCTAGCGATAGCGCCGTTTTAATTCAAATACCATCCAGTAAATCTCAATAGGTGTCGATTATCATTATAAAGCTCAGCAAGTAAATATCAAACAATATTGCTTGTTTTTCTCTATCGCGCCGGACCTTCCGTATAGTTCATAGATAAAAAGTATAGTATAGTTTGGCAGAACACAAAAATAATAATTGCACAGACGTACTGTTGAACCATATGAATGATCCAGATCCCTGACAGCACAGGGTGAGTCTAGGCTTCCGCCCAGTAGACGGCTTCTGCTATGAGCTAATGCAGCGCATTCACAGAGGACGTGGTGGGTAGACGTTTCCTCCGCCTCATTGCAGAATCTGCTGGAGCTGTTGTCAGCTCTTCTTATCGTGTGTAGGTGTTTGTTAGGCGTACAGTGCTTATTGAGAAGCCTTAGTCAGAGAGACACAAATAATAATAATAGAGTGAAAGTCAGATACAAAATAGTAACGCAGGAAATACAATCACATAAAAATAATCACTGTTTAGACTGTCCAAACAAAATATGAGAATCGATCGATTAAACTTATAGACTTACGCTTATAGTGAGGCTTTCAGCTGTCGTAATTTTTTTTGTTAATTGCGTTATAACTGATCAATAATTATATACATTTTAATCAACTTTATTACAGGTTTAATCAGGTTTATTATTGGTAGTTTTAGAATAATATAAGTAAGAGAAAACAGTATTATGTGTCACATGGGGAAATTACAAAAGCTTATTTGGCAACACTCGACTCGACAGAAAAACAAACAAAACAAAGTAATTTGCGCGACACCGGCGCGGGGCGGCGCGGCGCAGGGAATTCTATTTCTTTCTCTTTCTATTATTCTACCTAGTCTGTGGGCGAGGAAGCATAATGCATAGTGGTGTGTGGTGTTGAGTTGCTAAAAATTTGGATTATTTCTCCTCGCAAATCTATGTATCTTATTGAAATAAATCATTAGCCATAGTGTGAAATAATCAAAAGCACAATTTTATTGTGATCGATTTTATGTGACATCAACTTTTGATGCACCTCGTCCATGTCTTGCCCGGCGTTTGAATTTGAATAGGGCCAAATGTTTTAGTTCTTCATGGTTCGTTTACTGCCATTTTAGTGTATGAAAAAGCCGTCGCCCGTCTTTGAAATTTAATAAAGCCACTTCCTAGCACTTTATAAAAGGCAAAGATATATTCTATTCATGTGCTTCGCTTGATAAAGCGAACTGTCAGCCATGAGTACCATCGAAATAAATAAAGTGGACAATGAAGAAGATAGTAAGACTTTGGATAAGCAGCAAATAGAAGCTGAGGAGAAAGAAATGATGCTCAAGAATGAAAACGTAAATGCGGAGGATGTCTCGGAGCAGAAGACTGACAACGAGGGCCTCGTGAAAGCCGCGCTTTCAGGCGACGTGACGGAGCACGGCCGCGAAGTAAAGCCCAAATTTATACCGATCGGAGCCATCAAAATGCCGGGGTTCTTTACTCGAAACACTGAAAAGGACAAGTCAAAGGTGAGGCCATTATTTTTGATTACGCAAAACTGCGGTTTGTACAAGTTGTAACATATTTTTAAGTGCAAGTTTTGAGTAAGGTGACCCTTTCATTAAATGTATAACCGTTCTACCATAATGTAATAATTTCCCACTTTGTTCTTATTCCAATTGTTAATGATCTTTACTACATGCTTTGTGAAGGGTTCTGGATTTTATTCCCAGCCAGGCAGACATTCTTGACCGATAAGTGCCTGATTTCTGGTCTTGGTCAGGGTTTTACTAGGATTTGTAGAACTTTTCTAGTGGCCAAATTGTATTTGGATGATTGAAGGGTAATTTTCGTCCTTCATAAGCTAGCTACAGCTGTCAATTACATCAGACAGACAAACTAGTTTTTTATTAATAAAAATTATATCACGGTATTTCTCCTCTTAACTGTTTTAAATTTCTCTCTTAGCTAATTAGTTGAAGAGATTGCTATTTAGTGATAAGACAGCACAAAGTACCTTCTGTCTCTTTTGTAATTGGTGTATTGGTGTAAGGAACTTTGTATAGTATTGTAAACTTATGAATATACTATAGGATGAGGAAGCGATCGAGAAGGAAAATGATATTGAGAAAAGTGTTGAAAAGGCTGAAGATGAGTCAAATCCAAAACAGAAATTTAAATTTTTGCAAACAATCACACAATTTCTCCATCGGCCGCAAGCTGAGACAGGTATGTGGTTGAATAGCAATTCTGTTTATTTATTTAACTAAGTGGCAAACAGTCACGAGTATCCAACCTCTAATAGGACTGCAGGCGTGGGACTAATTGGGTTAGTCAGTCCAGTTAAAATTATTATTACTTTAATAATTATAACAATCACAAACATGTTGATCTTATTGTTTGGCCACTTAATAACAGTCCTGTTCAGGCCAGAAACTGATGACGACAGGCATATTGGTAAGTGGCTCTGATTGATGAGCTGTGGGAGGATGATCCCGGGAGGGATGTCTCATTGAACTGAATACACATTAACATCCTTTTCTGGCTGCAACCCTGTTATATATAGTACATTGCTGGGAGTATGTCTCTCTTAACTCAGTAACTTGGAACATACTCCACTGTAAGGATTTAATAGTTATGTATTATGCTATAGGCTAGTAGTTATAGGCTATCTATAACTGAAGTTTTCTAAAAGATATTTAACTGTCTTCAGTCATTGTGACCATTTTATTTGGCTGCAGCTCATAGTGGCCCACTGCGGGGTACAGGGGGGCTAGGTAGGGCCAACCTGAATGTCGCAAGGGTTGAGACCACCTGTAAGCCTCCTGCAAGGCCTAACAACTGCTAAGTAATGTAATGATAC
>DWMR01000799.1:0-11018 GCA_018245355.1 Dalla costala | reverse complement strand
ACGAAACGAACGCTACGTTCGGACGGATCGTGCGTTTACTTAGCACGAAAGTCCCCTGAAAGCAACTTAAGCAACGTTCGTTCGTTGTAAGCTTTCGGGGGACTTTCGTGCTAAGTAAACGTACGATCCGTCCGAAAGTAGTGTTCGTTGTGTTTTTCGTACTAGGCTCCCAGTATCAATCTAGTTTAGATCTTACTGCTCGTTTGAGAATTATTGTGTTGTATATTATTTATCATTTTAAGGATGGAAATTGATAACGAGCAATTAATCTCCTGTGTTTTATCGAAACCAGTTTAATGATGAGTTATCAAAATCATAATAATGGCTACAGTAATCCCCCAAACTACTTGTTCCTTGATTTATCGCATCAACACAGTCTGTACCAGTACCTAATAATCCAGATCTCATAAATCTAGGCACCAATTGGCTTTTCATCGTTACCGCGAGTTTCTCACAATACTAATCTCGCGCGCCTCATCGACCGCCAGTTTCGTGGCCACACGCCAGAAACCGCTAGCAGCTTGCCCCATTACGCGTCGCCGCTCCACTGTCGCTATAGCTCTGATGCTGCTAATTTCATGCCTGCAGCCTTCTGCTTCTAAAAGTGGTAGACGACACAATATCGTGTCGTGATAATGTAAACAGCTCTGTTTAGATGTACAATCCACGACCCTTAAAACGACACGACTCGACACGACACGACATAGTGGGAATCCGCCGATTGTAAAGTAAAATAACTGGTTTATGTTTCAAAACAATATAATTATCTAAGTATAAACATTTTGTAAATACGTTAACACGCAAGTTATTATTGTAATTGAAATGGCCTCCTAGAAACGTACTATTTTTAGTTAAGTAACACTACTTAGCATGTGTAAATATTAGTAATTTAGTAAGAAACTATTTAGCTTTATTATTTTACGCTCGCAGTAGGCACTTACATCTGCTATTAGGCCTAAACAACTCGCAAGTGGCCTTTCAGACCGATCCCGTTGATTTATCTTTTGGTACTCTTCTATGTAAAAACGATTGACGGAGGACCAATATGACGGTGATGGAAATACTTTTCAGTATGCGAATTGTGAGATGGCTATACTGAACGCACGCTCTGAAATTAATGACTTAAGCGCCAAACAACATTTTAAAAACTGCGTCATGGATTAAGACCATGTTTTATGTAAATTTAGGTGTGATCGTTTACTTTGTTTTAAAATTAATTTCGTGCACTAAATGATAAAAAATCGCGGTGACATGGAAAAAAAGTAAATAATTACGACTTACTTTATGATTTTTTTATATCGAGAAAACTTAACGCTATCGTGTTTTCCTTCTTATCTTATTCTAGCAAATACAGTAAAAATAGTTACCTACACCTAAGTATTAGGTTCATAGTATAAATACTTCAGGAAATATGTGGAATACAAAATCAACCTAATTGCCAATGCATCATCTTAAAAGCTTCTAAAAAACCGACGTAGGTAGGTATATATTTTTACAAATATTTTCCTGATGGTCTAAAGGTCCAGATTGGCCCCATTTGAGAACGTTACGGGTTAAGTGACCGCTGTTCATAATTATGAAAAGTTGTTTTAGAAACAAAGTGGGTCATTTTAGTCACAGGTATTACCTGGTATTACAGGTACCTTGTCTGTTTTATGTAAATATTGTAGTTGTAAGTAGGTAGGTACTTACTTGTATTTCTCTGCACTTCGAATAACGAAGTCATCATGAAGCAGTCATAAATGTGCAGCTTAATCAATTCGTTAGAACGATAACCTGTGGCTTCATCCGTCCGTGTATCGTTACGGCAATGACACATATTATGCCAATCCTACATCTGTTGAACATTAGGTGGAACCAAGCTCGACTCACCCTGAGTTCAACTTAATACATATTCCATTTAACGTGTAGAATATTCAACATAGTATTTCATAACTTAATAGTGCACACAATAAGCTCACTATTAAAATAATTAAACAATAGATAACATACAATCAGTAGAAGAAAGAAGAAGATCGGTAACAAGGCAACAGATAAATAGACGTTGACATACTAAAATTTGCATATACCTATCTACGGTTCCGTTTTAAGTAGCCTGTGAATTAAATTACCAAAGTAAAGGATACTTTAAAAACACTTTAAAGTAATCTTGGAAATCCACAGTAGTGTCTAGTGTAATTAGTTTTGTAGCCACTCTACGGTTACAATATTTATTCCTATTGCAATCACGTTTCTAATAACCACGAGGTTCTTGGAAACTTAATTACTTAAATGAAGATAATATTGCGTTCAAAAATCTAACCATTTATTAATGATAGACGTTAACCAGTGCAACAAACAACGTACCTACGACACCGCAATGACCATTTACATATGGCGACGTCACGCCCCACTGCGGTGGAATCGTTACCATTATTCGCCGGAATATTGCGCTAACGTAATGTGGGCCCATTTATCTGGAAATCCGGTGGGAGGTCACGGCGATTCCACAATAAAAGCCGGGTCCGGTAACACAGTTTAATTGAGTCCTCCGACCTCATAATCCCAGGCTGGACCCACCCGCTAAATGTTATTTATAAGTCAAACTCCGCACCTCCGTTCGTTGTACATTTTACTCCACTTCGCAGGGGTGAGGTTTATGTTATAAGGTTTAACGTGTAGGTCCTACTCGTATTTTTGCCGATGCCCATCCTACATTTTTGGAGTAACGCAGTTTTAGGTTGAGCCATGTTTTGAATTGTTTATAACCTGTTGTCGAAGGCTGTAAAACAATTAATTTTAGCTAACGATAATACCTGCAGTTACAGCCGAGATCGCTTACCTGACACGCCATCTAAATAACAAATTGCTGCTCTATGATATTTATGCCACTAGGTATATGAAAGTTATTTGTATCATGATCGCTTCCGACTCACGACCGAGACATACATCGCACTGAGTTACAAACCTGGAAAATTTACTACGATGTTGTATTCAAATATGCATACCATTTTCGTCCGGATTTTCAAATAAAGCAGGGCTACATTGTTTTGTATAAAATATGAAATATATAAATACGTATAACAAGATTGTTTTGTTAGGTTTTTCGACTAATCGACAGCATTCGTTTGTTTCCTTTATTGATTTTCCTTTCTACTCGCTAGTAGGTACAGTAATTAATTTGCAGCGATTAGGGCTATTGCTTTTACGCTTGTTATTAAACTTGTCGATAATTTAAGATGGAACATGGATCTCAAATTGCAGCGTCGCGCCTGATTGCGTTTTCGCGCACGCTTAAATTGTGTTCGTCGCCATCGATTACTTGACGGCTTTTCATTTAATTTGCCCGCTATGTTCGCGGCGGAGAGACGGTCGAGGTTTCATATTCGCGTGAGTCCAGTTTTTATTCAGCACAATTTGGATAGGCATTTAATGTTTACGAGGTAGGGACCTATTGCAGTTTTTAATAAAAATATTTACGAAACATTCCTCCGTCAAGGCTCAATCAATTGGTAAGTATACTGATCGATCAGGTGAGTCGTTAAACGCTACATTTTTTCATCCGTTATTTTATGGGTCGCCTATAGCAAAAGCGCGTTAACATACTTTTACGGTTGGCTGAATGTGAACGTTGCAGAATTAATGTTGAATGGGCAGGCACTGAGCATGTGGCGAGCTCAGCGATGGAATCGCAAGAGCTATAGGTAAATGAAGTATGTGGCTAGGTACTTGTAACTATTAACAACTGGGAATTCGGCCGTCGGTATTATCGAGGCAATCCGCTGGCGACAATTGGATCGAATTGCGTTAAATAACCATTAATTATTGTTTCGGGCAGAATTGATATTTATCGAGCACCCAGCCACGTGATCTATGTTATGTTATGTCCGTGTCTGGCATATTTTAAGATGTGTTGTATATGCCACGTTTGAAGATTTGGACCGACAGCGGTCGATTTAATTGGAAACAGTCGGTATAGATTTCTCGTCCGGAACTCCTTTGATCTAACCGAGAAGCATAGTGATAAATGTGAGAATCTCACTTGAACCTACCTAGGGAAGTACTACTTTCATTGTGTATCCAATTATATAAAATAAAAGTATAATACAATACACCGTGAGAAATACTTAAGTAGGTACCATTTCCTATATTATGCAACAGAAAATGCGAACTCTTCATAATTTTTATATATTTTTTATACGGCGCTACACTTTTTTTGTTTCTTGAAATGGATAATTACGGGGTTAAGGTTCAATAAAATTATAGTTGGTAGTAATTTAGCAAAATGAATCAGATTAGGTAATTAATCTTACTTATATTATAAATAGATACTATAGGAACTTATTTTGTTAAAATTTTATTTATTTTGTTTGTTACGCCTTTATCTATGGCTGAACCACACAAGCGATTTTCATATAATTTGGTACAGAGAAAGATTGAGCCATGTAGAAGGCCGTAGGATACTTTAAAACCCGAAAAAAAAAAGGTCCAACAATTCCGACAGAAAAAACAATAGGTACTTGTAGATAGATGTAGATGTACTAGGTGTACATACTTCCTATGTAACGTGTAAATACGAGTTATAATAATATTATCGTATAGGCACTTCACGATAAGTATATTATGTTGGTGACATGTCACGCACTTTGCAAGTAGGTAGGTAGCATGTAGGTAGGTACTCGTACTGGCAGCGTTCTGTGACCTTTTAATTTTTTTGTAAACGTTTTTGATGACCTGTTCGCATTTTTTTAATGTCCTTTTTTACCCGTACAAAGTAAGTAGCCAACGGACATGCAGCTGTCTTCCGTGGCTACTGCCACCCGTGGGCACCTGATATCAGATGATTATGGTGGAACATTATTATGTTTCCATGCTCTGTAGACTTACTTATCCTAAAGGCGAATGAATATCTACCTACTCTATAAATATTTAAACTAAAACAAAAAACAATATTCCGGAACGAAAAAAAAACTAATTTCCTAGTCCCAATAATAAAATTATGCAAATTAATATAGGTACTCACTCGTAATTATAGAGTAGGTACAGTTTACCTACGACAAATGTTTCTTAAAATCTTTTGATATTCGAATGGAATGATACCGGAATGAACTTCTTTAACGAAATTAAAAGTAAATTTATTTTTCATTTTTTTCATTTTAATATCAACTAAAAAGTAAAGAAAAATATTTTTCTTTCTGAACGCACCCATAAATATTTGTCAACCAACAAAATATGTCGATAATTTGTGGCAGTGTCACTATTTATTTAGCATTGTTAAAATCTAAATAAGCGATAATCTGAATATTAGTATCTTGAAGTCGCCAGAGTGAAATTCGTTTATCCCCTATTCTACACCCTGTGGGAATTATTGTCCTTTTCTAGGATTCAAACACATCTACACCACCATCGTATCACAAGAAGTTGTTAAATAGACAGTCTATCAATTTCTACATAAATTATGCTCACAAACTTTCGCATTTATACTAAAGATCGAAATTCAACTATTCATACAAGTAATGCAAGTAAACAGCAAACAAGGATACGCAAGCTCTCTGTAATTGCTTACCTATATTTCAAGAGGCCCATTACAAGTTAGTGTAGAAGTATTACTTATACGGCGCCGAGTTTGTGCAAGAGTAAATAATCATATTCAGACTAGCGTACATTCGACGACACTATGCGAAAATGTGTTTGACTTTGGGCCTCGTTCATAAGTGGGTATCACGTTTCAGCTCTACATCGTACAATTTTAAGAGTGGTAGAGCCTGTGTACGGTTCACCCAGGGTGGTTTTTGCCGTGGAATATTTGATTTCGGACAATTGTATTCCGGTCGGAAAGATGCCGGGTACATTTATACGGTACAAGAGGCGATCATCTCAGTCCTCTCGACGATTCCAAATATTTCCTAAGATTACTAATAGAACTAACTCACACTAACAGTCCCTCGTATTTGAGGTTTGCCACAGATGTGCATGGGCGGCAGTGTATGGTAGGGCTACATGCTCGTTTGCTATTCTCATGGTATTAAAAAAGACAATAAAGATAGATAGATATTTTCGTAACAACCAAAATTTCTGTCCTCAAGAATCGTATATTTTCGTGAGGTTTTAATTAGTGTAGGGGTGTACGTCAAAAAATTTGAAGGCGTTTGACGTCAAAAATTAGCCTTTACGCTTACCCACATGCTATTTTCGTAACAAAAAACTACGTTCGTTACGCAGGCGTATCCGTCAACTGTCAATAGAGGCATACATTACAAAACAAATTAACAACAGCTATCCTCTTAACACATCATTACGCTGTTACTGCAAATACATAATAGGTACTTAAAGCTTTAACTGACAACAAATAAGATGCTACAGAGATTCCAACTTTCTGTCATACTTAAATATCTAACCAAATGGACTGTCGATCTAATGAAAAGAGCGTGAAAGCACTGGACCTCGGGACTAGAACGTCTAGAACTAAGCACCTTTCGGGGTAACAATAAAGTAGGTAGTTGCCACGCCTTCTTCCTGCAATCAATTCTTGCAAATAACACAACATTGTACAATCGTATATCATTCTAACATAATATTTAATACGTCAAATAAGAAACATGAAAGGTATTATTAAACGGGAAACAACACAGCCCTACATTTCTTTGAGCCGAAGATTTATGTTTGATACATAGCACAGTGGCTTCATATGAGTGTTCGTGTTGACTCTTTTGTGTGGTCAGATGCCCGATACGTCTGTCTTCTATTATTACATTATTACGATGTTTCAATTATGTGCTATACTGTCTGTCATCATAAGTTTTCCCGAAATCTGATGATCATATTTTAAAGTTGTATTTTATTAGGTAACAGTAGGCAATTGTTTTTATTTAAAAATGTAACATGATAAAATAATTGTGATTAATATACATAGTATCTATTAGTGTATTACAAAATAAATGAACGACTATGCTCTAAAAACATCATTACGCTGTTAGCGCAAACATAATAAGACGTAATAGATGGAATTAAAGATAAAATGGCTTTCAAACTTTGTTGGAAGAATGTCAAGTCAATTATAACCCAACGAAATGATTATCACTCGCTTTATCGTAAGGAAACCCAAGACACCTGTATGCTTTGCAGTTCTTCATAATTTCCTCAAAGACTGCAAACTTGCATTTAGCCTGCTTGAAAAACTGCCATATTCTATCCAGAGAGCAGTTTTTATCGGAGATAGTCCTGTCAAATCTATGTTATTTAATTAAAATACTGACTCGACTACCTACCACTTTGGCAGTCATGCTCTTATAGTAACAAAAAATTACGCAAATTTGCAACATGAAAAATCTAAGTGCAGATTTGCAAAAAAAGTAGCTCGATCAATACGTGATACTGAGCCGCAGCCGACTTCCACGTCACAGTGGCTACTACTTACCTACAATGTAAGATTTCACTGCATTCACGTTAGACCGCAGCTTGACACTATCGCGATATTCATTACATTGATTCCCCATAACTACGCACACCACGTTTCCCTTTCATATAGAGCCGTGTAATTTTCTGGCGAAATTGTGATTGTTTAAAACGCGATATTTGGTGGGCGGTGGTTCACTTGGTTGATCACGCATGTACCTACCTGTTCAAATTAAAATACGACTCCTGTACGTCAAGCTTTAAAAAAGAACAAGAGTAGCGTTTACAGACCAATCATTATAATGACTGGTTATCGATTTGTTGTGGCGTGCCTCTAAAGGACCAGAATTTAGAGCGTCTGATTGCGCGTCCCGCCTCAGGCGATTCCGTACCTAATCTATGTTCGGGCCTACCGTCACGATATCGCCGACTTATCTCCGTCGCTCGCTCTTATAATTTCCTAAAATTCATATAATAACATCTGATAACAATCTAATTATTATAATGTCCTCTTTAACATATCCCGTTGACCGGAGCAAAATTGGAACGGCGGATCCCGAGATGGGATAATGCCTCCGCTAATGTAATGGAAATTATGAGATCATCTTTATGCCTTTAAACCGTGCTTTTAAAATAAACACATTACTTCATTTCCGTTTTACGAGGCGCATTCCTCGTGGAAAGGCATCATATTCTAACGCGCAGGCCGGTAGCCCGTATTCTTCAATTAAATTAATCAGAAACGACTGTAATACCCTCTTAAAATGCCCCTTTAATGGGATTGTAATTGAATTTCTTCGTAGATCTAAGACGACGTACTAATTTGATGCCTTGATGTTACGCCGCCGCCAGACCCTTTCTTACTCGATATAATCTGCGAGAGCGCATGTCGAGAATAATCTGTTTTCTATCCTATGTAACATTTAACTACGTATTTTTTACGTACGTATCTATTAGAAAGTCACAATTTAAACAAATGTTACTAATTGATGGGTTGATTGATTCAATCTTATTTGTGATTAATAAAAGAGATATTGCAAGTCTATAATAAATTTCAATTATTCGATGAATTCTCGCTTATCATCACACGAAACCAGAATAGTATTCATAAGTTCCAATAGAATTAAACTCCAGTGGAGCATACGTGCGTGCCGTACATGTTCACAATTCCCATAAAGGCGACAAAAAAACAAACGCGTATGTCGCTGACGCTTCTAAGGACATCGGACGCGCTGGGCCGGGTCCGTGTGACAGCGGTAGACGGACCGAAGAGTCCGAGCCTCATCAAATATTGATGACTAACTGAAAGCTTCCACGGATTTACCTCTACCCATACGGACCATTGGCGAAAGAATTTAGTAGCAGCATAATAAATGAACCACGCCCGTTTCAATTATACCGGCATACCGCAAAAGTTCGATCCGTTTGAGAACTCCACTTTTGTGAATCCACACGACGAACAAAAGGGCAAAAGAGGTGGCTTACTAAAGTGGCTTTGAATTGGAATAAAGATTTTGACGTTTTTCAACCTGTGTTAAACATTAAAAGGTAGAACCTAAATAGAACTAGACCTTCTAGTACACTTAATCAAAGCTCTTCATTTTAAAAACCTTGGCTTTAAGAAATTAAATCTTGATTTTAAACAGCATTTTGCACTTTTAGAGATTCTTTTTGTCCTGTTCGGAGAGATAAAGTAAAAGAGGTAAGCTTCGGTCAAATATAGAAATAGACATTTTAATTGCTCCATTTCTGGAAAACTCGTTGGTTTTAAACCAGTGTGGAACAATTTTAGTTAACATTATTTAACAAAATAACGCTACCTTATAATAATATCCTCTTCAGAGAAGAAGAGTAGTTAGTAGATTGGCTAGTGTTCACAAAAATCTGAACCTTCGGAGCGATCACTATCCGAAGAAGTTTCGAATAAAATAATATGTATATTTTATGTTAATAGGCGCAGTGATTAGCACGGCGATTGCTTGTTCAGAAATCTTAATGAGTGAGAGGTATAGTCACGCACGGCTATTCTCGATCTGTTTTGTAAACAGAGACTATTCATAACTATTGAATTCTAATAAAATTCTGGATATCATTCTATCTTAGTCACCAGTAGATTAAGATTTTTTATCTGTGACAATAATATGTATACTTTTGTTTGAATACTATATTATATAAACAGGTTCATACCTCACCTCTAGTGTTTTTTTTACTAAAACGAAGAATTTTGAATAACTTTATCTTATGTTTAAACTTATTTCTTCTTAAGATAATATAGGTATCAAAGTTTGACGTCCGCTCATGGATTCAGGAAACCTCATGAATTATGCAGTTTTTTTTTATCGTTGCTTTAATATGTTTTAAGAAAAGGACAGTTAGTCTGATGGTAATAGGTATTAGGCATATAATATGTTTGATTTAGCTATCTGATAAAGTCGGATATAAAAGACAGAATATTATATCAATCTTATTTGGAGATTTAGAACTTAAAATAACAAACAGACTAATATTTTGTGTGTGTAATAATAATATATCTTAACACGTTTCAATAAAATTACAAAAATATTGTAAAACATTATAAATAAACACTTGCGATGAAAAGTTGTCTAAATCCATATAATCATATATAATTATTTAGCGCGGTATTTGAATTACGATTTCTATGAGCAGGAACAGTTCACCTTAAATGTATTTACTTTAATATAATGTTATATTACAATTATTCCACGTCTTCACCAATACTGATAACGGACCCTGCTTGACACTCACTTCTTCAAATCTTTACGGTATTAATGGTTTATTTCATTTCTGCCTGTCCATATGCTTTTCTGTCTCTCTTTCGAATGCCAGTCTTCTTAACATCATTAACTTGGAAACGCTTGAATCTGTTTGACTGGGAGGAGGTGGAATGTTTTTGTACCAGTTAGCTTATACCGATTATGCACAAATCTTATAATTGGTATGTGACAGCTACACTGGATAAATAAAAAAAAAATTTTTGATTGCATCCAAATCTTTCTTCGAAAATATTTAATTAGCATTACGTATGGGAATATTTTTATTTACAATGCATCTGTTTTGAAAAACTACTTTATTGTTCATGATCACTTATAAAGGCGAGGGGCGGGGCCGCGGGCATAAGCTATTATCTCATAAGTCCACATTGAACACTAATCCGTTCCCCTCTCTTTGCTAAACACTCTCCATTTGACAGATTGGTCTAAATTACTAGAAGCGTCCTTATTTAATTTTAGGGTAATAGAGATTGCAGGAGTGACGTTAACGAGTGTTTGAACTGTCCTCCTACTATAGGCTCATTCTGAGTAGTTTTTATTGGAACTTCTGTTGACTCAAGCAGTCAAGCGCACCCCGTTGCTCGCCCTCTCTGTACACAACGACATAATATTGCTTATATTTGAATTATTTCACCCTCTGAACTGTATCTTACCTTAACGTTATCCGAATAATTAATAAAAATGTGGAACTTTGTATGATAGTAATTAATTTGCGCTGAAACGATGCCTGTATGAAATTTGACAGAAAGGTATCTAATAGACGATTGGGAGGAACTTGTGTGGGTACATTATTATTGGCGACTCTGTGGCGCGTTGGTTAGTGACCCTGACTGACGAGCCGTGGGTCCCGGG
>DWMR01000798.1:0-11019 GCA_018245355.1 Dalla costala | reverse complement strand
GAGAAACGTCAAAACAGAAAGAGAGAATACATTGGTAAATAACTTGAAATTCGTCACTGATTTAGAAATCACTGACCTAATAAGTATATAATATAATAAGTAATAAGTAATAAGACCTAATTTGTTTTTCTTTGCTCCCTTAACTTTTGTGAGTAGTATAATAACTAATAAGCGTATGATCAGGCTTATCAGGCGTATCAGGGTGATAGGCGTATGAGGCGTGTACTTTTGGACTTTTCAAATTTTTACTCTACGATGATACCACATAATGTTACCATGTCTAAAATATCATCCGGTAACATTTTTTAGAATCTTATTTCATGAATCTAAATATCTAAAATATTAGTACATATATATTTTACACAAACCTAAATAATAATACAGAAAAGTTTAATTTGTTACACATATGGCATATTAATGAGTACGAAACCAAAAATAAATAAAGGTACTTGTGTTGACGTCTTTGTTAAAGGAAGAAAATGGCCGCCGAAAAGCTTGCTTCGTCGTGATAGTGATTCGTGTGACAAATTAATAGATAAAGGACGTTGAGATAATGTATGCTTTTTTTCAACGTTGTTTGATATTGTTTAAGGAACTTAGGACACTGAACTTTGCTTTTTACCACAAGCTCTAATTTGGATATTAAATTCAATAACCCCCAAGTTAGAAAAACGACATGGCCGCCTGACAATCGACCAATGAGAAGCCAGCATCAAGCGTTTCAGAATTGCATGTACCTATTCACATTTCGCGTCATTGCGTTTTTGGTGCCTTCTTTCATAAATAAAAATTTGATAGTTGTCTGTTATCAGTGAACTGACAAACTATATCATTTCTTTGAAAAAAACAGTGTGATTTGTGTTTAAAAACTGACAATTCTTTTTAGTGAGAGTTCACGAGGTACTGTGATCATGAATACTTTAGATTTAGGATGAACCTAAATACATTTATCTATGTACAACAAAGTTTTGTTTTTGTAAACAAGAATGTGTTTTCTATACACGTGCAGAATCATACATAATTGACATAAGTGCAAAATGATGTCGGGAAGGGGGACAAAAAAGCGCGGGAGGCCCCCGAAATCGGGAAGTATCGAGAAAACACGAAAGTTTCAGTATCATTTAATGAAAAAACCTAAATATTTACAAGCACAAAATATTGCATCCAGTTCTCTCGCTAGTACGCCATCCGCGTCTAGAGCGTCTTCTCCTCAGGGAAGTGATATAAGCAGACGAAGCACACGCAAACAACGAGGTGGAAAATCACATAAAAGCAAGAAAGGTGGATTATCAAATGCTTATTCGAGGAGAGGATACAATCCTCATGCCGCAGATTACCACGAGTCCGAATATCATTATGGATCTGATTTCGGTGATGATTACAGCGACAGATCTGAAGGTGACGAAGATCGCGCCAGCGAGAGTTCAGAAGGGACTGCAGTAGATGGAGCAGTTAGTGACAGTGAACTTTCAGTGAGTAGTTACAGCTCCACAGGAGGAGCACTAAGGAAAACTGCTAGCACTATTCGTCCACCAAGCCCAGATCCCCTTTGGCTGCAGCAAGAACGTCAGGTTCCTCAACTGAACCTCCCACTATCATCAGATGACTTGCTTGTACCTCAGAATTTTGTTTTGCAAGTGGTTGGTGTATATGAAGTGCTGCGTCACTTCAGGCACTTGGTGAGACTATCCCCATTTCGCTTAGAGGACTTGTGTGCAGCTGTGAGTTGTGAGGAACAAAGTAGCTTACTCATCGAGGTGCACATTATGTTACTGAAAGCTTTGTTACGGGAAGAAGATGCCCAGCAAACTCATTTTGGACCCTTAGATCATAAGGATAGTGTTAACATCACCCTATTCCTACTTGATGTGATGACATGGCCTGAGGTTCTCAGGGTGTATGTTGAAAGTGATAAAAGCTTTGACCAGAATATAACAAAAATTTTAAACTCAAGTGAATATCCATTTACATCAACAGAAAACCGCTTGGCGGTACTGCAATTCTTATGCAATCAATTTTTGATAACAAATCCAGTTCGAGATGATCTTATTAGTGAAGGTAAGATTTTTATTACTTTAAATTTTGATATTATTTTAATTTATGCAAACTAATGTTTTAGCAGTGCAAGAATATTGAATGCTCTGTAGTAACCAGTCAATTCATAACTCTATGCTAGGTATGCAATAGGCAGTAGGTATTGTTATCAATGATGCAGCTGTCTGACCAAAATATGATCAGTGTTGGTTTTATTTATTTATATAATATTTGTAATGTTACAAGCATAGCTAACAGGCATGGACATCTGCTGTTGCTATGTTTTTATTACAATTATATAAAGTTAAGTTTTGGATAAATATGCTTGAATTATAAATAAATGCTTTCTATCTCGAAATTACAGCAAATTTGTTAAGATAAAAGCTATTTTAATAAATACAGTTACTAATTTTAATTAAAGTTAAAATTAAAAGCAAAAGCATTCTATAGCCAAATATTTGAACTAAGCAAAAGACACAATTGATGAAAAGTTATGTTTAGAAGGAGAACAAAGCTGACAGATGTACTTAAACATGCACTAAATTGACATATCATTATGCAAAGTAGGAATAAGAGGCATAAGAATAAATTTAATAAATAATATTATTGTAATTACGTACAACTTTTTCTAAAATCTAAAATATTCCAGTTCTATTGGAACATTACTAAAGTTCTCATATCGCCTATCTCTGCAGCTCATAATATAGAGAGCTCAAACTATATGATAGGAATTGCAAAAGAAAGGATTTATTTGTAGTGATAACTGCAATACCGAAAACAATATTGTAAACAGAAATATTACAAACAAAACTAAAAAGTGTTATTGTAAAAATTTATGAATTCTATCTAACATTACTCTTTTTGTGTAAAACCATAAATTACCAGACATTTAATACTCCTCAGAATCAGTTATTTTTGAGTATACAAGAAATACACCAACAACCAAGTAAAAATTAACAATCAGTTCAACAATAATTACACAAATAGTCATAAACAAGTAGGGTTCAAAAATCTATAATTTAAAGCCTGCATACAAAACAACCCTTTCGCTATTAAATTATCATTTTTGCTTACCATTACCATTTTTGCTTGAAAGTCAAAATCCTGCTTATACCTATAGTGTTTCTTATGTATTTCCGATATTATTATTATTTGTGATATGGGGAATGGGTTCATACCCATAAGCCACTGCGACCTGAAAAAATCTATTGTAGCTACAGTTGGGGGATGTCCGAAACCATAACATAACCATAACATATACAGAAAAACCGTGTTAGGAACCTCTTCACCTTTTTTTTGGGAAAACGATTTTGGCATATTTTGATTTTTGGTAAAATCAAAATCAATTTCACCAAAAAAAAGATGAAGAGGTTCCTAACGTAGTTTTTCTGTATCTGTTACAGTTCCAGATTTCCCATAACTGTCCCATTTAAAAGAAACACTCTTTATATGTATTACTGTACTTATGAAGTTGATATTATGTATTATTTATATTATTTTGTATTGTATTGTAAGAGTATGGAAAATCGTGAATTCTAATCCAATGTAAATTCCTAATTTATAGTTGAGTTTGTTACTGTTAGTATAGTATTATAAGTGTCACTATTGTTTCAGTTCCTATTCATTATGATGACCACTGTCGAGTTTGTCACCGTTTGGGTGATTTATTATGCTGTGAGACTTGTCCTGCAGTTTTTCATTTAGAGTGTGTGGATCCACCACTTGTAAATGTTCCATCTGAAGACTGGCAGTGTGCTCTATGTAAACAACACAAAGTCACGGGGGTGATTGACTGCTTACCAGATGCTGAAAAGCAGGGTTTACTTTGTAGGCATGAACATTTAGGTTTTGATAGACATGGGAGAAAGTACTGGTTTATTGCACGACGGATTTTTATGTGAGTCAAACTATTTAAAAATATTTTCCATAATGTATAAATTTATTTTATTGTAAAAATTATAATCCTTTCTTACAGAGAGGCAGAAAATGGTGATGTTTGGTACTACACCACTGGAGCCCAGTTACTAGGATTACTCCATGTATTAGATGGTGATGATATGGAAGCTCCGTTGGTGAGAGAACTTCTAGAAATGAAGCAAGAAATACAAAGGCAAATGGATATAACTGAAAAATTAACTAATCAGGCAAAAGGCAACCGTAAATCATATTTGGAAGCTGAAAATGCTACCATTAAAAGTAGACAGTCAAATGATGGTAATGTGTCTGTTCTTGATGGAGAAGTGGTCAATGAAGTCACTGTAACAAGTGACGATATACATGAAGACAATGATGAGACAGATTTAACTGATGATGATGATCTGAAACGATTTAAAAATAACATAAACAATAAAAATAAAAGTTCAACACAAAAGAAAAGTGAACAAAGTAAGTATTATGCAATGACACAAATTAATCAAATTATAAATCAAATGATCCCTGATGAAAGATCCCTGAAAGATGAAATCGGGGGGAGTTTTAAATCAAACTAATAATGACACAAAACAACATTTTTAAGTAGCCCTTTCAGCCATTAATAAAAACTTTATTATTTCAGTTACAGAAAGAATTACACGACTAAAGTCTAATCAAATGTTGAATGGAAGTTCTCTGTTTAAACTTGGAAATGAAAATAACTTCAAGAATTACGTCAATCAGTATGCTTCTAATACCCTAGCGTTAAATAAACCTCAAAGAAATGAAGAAAGAGATAAAAAACGTTACATATCTCACAAATTTTCTTTGTCATCAGCACAAGAGTTCAAGTGGATAGGCATTCTTAATGGTAAGATTACTGTACTATACTGTAAAAAAAATTATATTAGAATAGCAAACGAGCGTGCAGTACCTACCACCAACCACTGCGGCCCATAGACTTCTGTGACAAAACTTTAAATAGGATGAAGGGCTGTTTGTTAGTTAGTTAGCCCCTATTAGTATTGTGTGGAGGCACTTGGCCAGCATGGTGGACTATGGCCTAACCCTTCTCATCCGGAGAGGAGACCCATGCTCAGTAGTGGGCCGGTGATGGGTTGTGATGATGGATGTATTTTGTACTGATAATTAATACAAGGCAATGTGTGATTTTATAATTATTGTACACGTAATTAACTACTTTGGTGTAGCGACGCAAGGTGGATCTTGACCTCCAACACGAAAACTCTCCGCACAGTATCTTGTCAGTTCCTATATTGTGTGTGTCTTTTTACTGGGACAGTAAGGGGAACACTGTATATTTACTATAGTTTTCTTTTATTGCTTTGCAGCAACAAAACCTTTACTAACAGCAACATTAAGGCAAACTCTTTTGCAACTGGAATCAAATATAGTATTACAATTTATGCATCCAAACTGGTCTTTATTGAGGAAACCATGGGTGCAAGCTGTACAACTTTGTCAAGCACCCCGAGACTTTGCCAGAGCATTATGTGTACTCCAGGTAATTAAGTGTTTTTTTTTAGATTATAGTAATAGAACCCAAAAGGCTATATCCTGCATTTGTATGTTTATTTACCTCTATATATAAAAGGGGATGGTGGCAAGTTACAACAAAGTGGATAGAGCGAAAATATTGTCCGTGTTCAAATACCAATGTATAGGTACTAATTTTCATGGTATTTATAAAAAAAACTGCTACACGGTTTTGAAGGCTAAAACGAGTTTTTATACTGAAACATCGAAAAACTATCATGAATATAATATTGCCATTACATTATAATCCTTATCATTTGTGACATAGGGTAGTTTTAGCAAATGTTTTACGGCAGTCGCGATGACACCAATCTGCCTTGGGAATGTGTCAATGCTAAGTGTCACAATAGGGTGACTGCTCAGCTCCGTGGTGTGAAATTTAAATAAAAAGCAGTCCTTTGTTGTTTGACCTAGTTACCATGATTTTGTGGCATGATATTTTAATAAAAATACCGTAGAACATTGCAACTTTCAAAGTCATTTTTTTGTTTTTAAATTAACACCGTCTCAAAAAAATTCTTACTGAAATTGTTGACGTCTTTTTACAGGCGGCAGCACTTGCATTCAAATTAAAATTAAAGCTACAATTAGAAGTAAAAATAACAGTGTGACTGACCTACAAACAACTTTTTGTATATAGGGGAATGGATAGTTTGGATGGTACACGAATCCCGTGGATTCTTTTTTACTAAGGATCTTCTGGTCGCATTCAGAGCCCCTAATGTGCTCGGCGTCGTGTTTACTTATAAAATCTGGAACAAACAAGTTTAAGATATATTCATTTAGATACATATGAATATATCTGAATATATGAATAGAAAAGAAAAGAATAGAATACACATTTATTTCGTCCAAACAAAATACTGCAACAACATACAATGAGAGAATCCCCGGGACATTATAATACGGTAAATTGGCAATACAGAAAAATACTGGACGGAAATCTATATACAAAAATATGTCAAATTAAGTGACCCTTGAGTGACCCGTGACCCGTGCCCTGGAGTGGGCCACTATATGTTGCAGCCGTTAGGAGTTATAGATATATGGTTTTTAAACCTTTGCCTACATTTGCAGTGCATAAAGTGCATAAATTCGTAAACCTGATCGGGCATTACAGTAAGACATTACGACTGTGATATCATTATTCACACACGCCGACATGTTATCCTAACTTAACCAATCTAACCTATGCCGTTGCCGTTGCCTATGCCGTTGAAGACGCAGTAATGCAATGAAACATACATAAAGTGCCAAGTGTAAGGATGGTACTCACCTAACTTAACAAAACTCTCTGAGAATTCGAATATACCCTTGAAGCCGCGGTTCTGCGTGTTGGCGGCGCGTGGCAACGTGTAGAAGGTAACGAGCAATCGCTCGTCGCTGGAGTATAAAACCAGGTTGCGCTGTTGGCCGCAGTATGTGCCGATCACCGCTGACGTGTTGTCTGGTCCGTCGTACACGCGGACCCAGTCGAAGGGGCAGCTGGAATGTTGTTATATGAACATTTATATGGCGCCTCCGCCATCTATATCCGATTATCCGGGGTCTCGTAGTAACCTTCCGAACCGGCGGTAGATAAAAAATGTATTGACATTCATCAAGTGAATGTAAATAGGTACCATAATATGATTATAAATAAAAGATTCCGATTCTGATTCTCTCGGTTCTCGGGTCTTCTCGTTCTTGGCGATGACAACGTTAGACAAGCGACCTTAGACATACGGAATCTTTGCTGCTACAAGTTTTCATCGTCTACCCAAGGTTGACTGGTAGAGAATGCCATAAGGCATAAAGTCCGCCCATTGTTATATCTTCTAGAGGTGACAATAAAGTTTTTAATAAATTAAATAAATAAATCTTCCAATTCGTTTGGTTAAAAGCGTTAATCGCGAGTAAGCTATCAAATCGGCATTATAATAATCTTGTACAAAACGTAGATTAGGTATCTACACTGTCGGATCGGAATATTAATAATCTTGTACAAAATAATATTGTAAAATTATTCTGCACTTACAACCTACTTACACCAAGTACTTTACGTCTTAACTTAACGAGTAATAGAAGATTATTAATACTTTCCCCAGAGGAAATATCGGAAATATCACAAGACCTATGTCTCCCTAGGGCCCAGGCAAGATATTGAGGCAAACGCGGAACCGGAATGCAAAATATACATCGATTAGCTTTTCCGGCTCTAGAGCGACTAGCCACGAAAATAATTTTTATCGGACAAACTTTAATTATTTATTATCATAATCTTACAGCTAACATTGCAGGTTGAATTTTTAAGTGGGCTTAACAGCCTAAAACGATTTCCAGTTAGAAAAATGTTTTTCTAAAAATGTAACCAGCCAATTTTTGTTTATATCAAAACCGGCCCCTCCCTTCAGCATTTTTCGATATTCCTCGTAGTTTCGGATTGGTCTTCCAAGCCCACTTGAAAAATTCACCCTGTAGGTAAATAATTTCTATTTTGAATTGAATTCGTGGAAACTCACTGGGGGCCGCCGAAGAAGAGATCGAAGTCGCGGAACTCGAGACGGATTCGCTGGCCCGGCTTGCCGGCGAACTGGTAGTTGCACGTCATGTCTTTGGGGTAGATGCCGGGGTAGGTCGGGGACAGCAGCAGGCCCGTCTTGTTGCGGCTCGCGTTGATCAGGAACGAGCACAGGGTGTTGGGCACGGGCGACCCTACCTCGAATTCCGCTGCAGAAACATTATACAGGGTGATTGGAAATTTGGCCTTGAAAGGATTAAGACGGACAAAATCCAAAATTTCAAATTCGACGTATTGATCCATGATCAGATTAGCGGTTTTCGATGTAAGACGGATGAAATCCATTAATTCTTGAAACTTCTTCTGATTCTAAGCTAATAACGGTTATTTTTGACCTCTAATTAATTAGCCAAAAAATTTTGCAAGGCTATTTTGTTAAAATCCCTTTCAAGGAATACGACGAATTTCTGATCAGTTGTTGTATCGGATCCAGGTTCAGACCAAGACCAGACTTAGGCTATGACTCAGATCAGATCCAAATACTAAAGGAGCAGATCAACGCTTCCTATCTGACCCCATTAAAGTGTCATAAATGGTAGATAGATACATGCTTAAAAGAGTTATTACTAGACTAAAAATAAGCATTTGACTTACTGTCACTATTTTACTGTCTTCCTATTAACGATGTTATTCAATCAGAGACCGAGATTGCACCTTGATCTACATGTACTAAAAGTTGTAAGATAATATGAAGTTTATATTAGTAGTATTTAATCAGGAATCCAGGATCTCTTATGGTGTGCCTCAAGGATGCTTTCTAGGACCCACTATATTTTTTATTGACATCAATGCGCTAAGAAAAATGAATATCAGGAAGACTGGAAGAGATGACAAACGCCCTTAATTGCCACTCACATGCGTTGATAAAGCGGTACGTGCCGGTGAACAGGTTGGGTGGGGTGTAGGTGTTGTCGGTGAAAAATGCGAGCGCGACCGCTCGGTGGAGCGACACGCGGCGGCGGGGCGGGATGGGGCCGCAGTACCGGCCGCCGAACGCCGAGTTGACCAGCTCGCCCGCCTCCAGGGACGCCACCTCGGAGTATATGTCCATGTGTTCGTGCATACATCTGCGGGATGACGGGTGTCGTTTTATTGAAGTGGGAGACTTGATTTTGCTATATTTTCTTTGCCTTTTCCATCTTTCCCTATCAAGCTATCGGTACTAATATCAGTAAATAGATAGGTACCACTATAGGTACATAAACATCACCGACGTATACATGGTGCTATCAATTATCTACCTCTATTGTTCAGTGACAGTTCCAGCTAATAATACGAATATATAATAATAATAATAACAGATACGTTCGTAGTATTAAGACCGTACCCATTAATCAGATGGAATATGCTACGGGAATTAAAAACACTGTGTTGTATAGAATAGACTCTTCGCGAAGCATATTTCATTTCCATTGTGATTAATAAAACTATACATTTCCTCTTCCATTTTTTCTTCCGTTCAAAACAAAGCGAACAACAGAATGCCTCCATAGACACTCAAATGGCTTTAATAAATCAAAATGTTTGTTCCTGTATAGCTATAAATGCCCTTATTCATCATTCGCGATCACTACGGATGATTTCGGAAATCCTAATATATAAATCAGCACCGAGTTTATGTTTACAGGAATAGTTTGACCCAGTTCTTTCGTTCTGGCTCCGACCACCCTTATTATGCATGAGAGCAAACATGTTTTTGTCCCGTTAATCCTGTATTGAATACAATATGTCTGTTTTCTTATCCTGAGAACTTTGTAACCAGTCAGAGGTCAACAGGTTTTACTAAAATATTACCTATTTGCAATGCTAATTGCAATGCCAACTTTGAAATATTGAGGCCTATATTTTGATTTGCTTCGAATACTGTCTAAAAAATCTATCTATCTATCGAATCAGTCAATACTTGTACGTAATTAAAGTATAAGAAATTTTAGGAACTGAAACCAATACTTACGACGGCAATTCCCCCACTGCGGCTCCACTGGAAAAATACAAAAAGTTCAAATTTAAAAAATTTCACTGTCAGAGAATTATTAATTCACACTGTTTACGGATTTCATTCCCGTAAGATTGTCTAAGTAGAATTAATCTGTAGTGTAATTAAAGTCCCTACTTAAACAATGCCATGGAGAGCCACTTAAGTCACTTAATTCCAAAGCATTGATTTACGGCAACGGCTTCCGCTAAATCTCCAGATATATATCATTCTGGCTTCCATTTCGTAATAGTAAACAACCAAGGGTCCTTTGGATTAGACGATCTAGTATTTTATCGTGTAAAAAATACGCCATTAACAATGATGATAACACTATAATAACGGATTACTTAACAGTTGATATATCTTCGACATTTCATACTCATTATTCAATAAGTACGTATTGCACTTAAATTGTTACAATAGCTCTGATATTATTATCAATTTTGGAATACATTAGGTATCCTGACGGGGTATTTTGTAACCTATAAAAGTATTGGGTGGGACCGTATCGATAAGTTTATTTGTATTATAATTTTTGTCAGTTTTCAAATTATCCTTACAGTTTATAAAAACAATATTCTGTTAAATATTGTGGAATTATTAACGGCTCGGAATTTTCTTTGTAATAATTTACTAGGGGTTTCCGGCACGTTTTTTCGTTCTGTCTTGTTTCGTGCGTAGGTCAAACGGCCAAGCTGCCGGTACTTACTCCGGGGGCTTGCCATGAAGGTCGAACGTGCGGACAGGCACTGCTGAGTATAATTTGTTATGATTGAGAAGCCCCGGCCCGTGGAACGTGCCATTGTCTGCTTCCTTATTCCCACAGCTCACGAACTGTGTACTAACATAGCCTAAGCTCGAGCTTTCGGTACTCAATCCGGGGGCAGATCGAGCGTGTGGACTGAAACTGCCGCCTATGGTTGTGGTGATTGAGTATCCCCGCGTGGAACGTGGCATTGTCTGTCCACTACGCCTCACG
>DWMR01000797.1:0-11019 GCA_018245355.1 Dalla costala | reverse complement strand
GCACAAACAATCACCGGGAGACTTTGTTCTCCCCGAGTAGCTGCCCGGGTAATGAGGGAAACCTAGAGACCCGTAGAACTCCACGTCTTTCGCCTGTCGACAGTGCGGATGTGTCAGATGACTCCTGTCATGTCAAGTCATGTCATGTCAGTTCAGCTGTCACTGTCGCTGCTGCCAGGCTTCTGGGTGGGATGATGATGATGGAAATAGGATTAACTTCCTTTTGATTTTTAATGCTTTTGTATTTTAAATTGAAACTTATCAAGTAGGTCCCTTCCCTGTTAAATAATCTTTGGAATCATGGCTGGAAAGCAGAAAAATATATTTACAAGGAGTAAGCCCTTGATGAATATTTACAGTGGAGTAGACCACGAAGGGAAAGAGGTAGGCAATTGTATATTAAAATTACTATTATTTAGGAAGTATACTTCTTGTAGGAACATTTTACAATGAAAGTTATTTTTGTAATGATTAGGTAGAAGTACGGGAGGACGCCGAGCAACTAGTGAAATGGCACGAAATATCCGACGCTTTGGTCGCAGCCGGCTACTACAGAGCTCAACTGCAAGGTTTGTCGGCGTTTGATAAAATCGTCGGCGGGCTTACCTGGTGCATCGAACTTTGTGATATCGATGTTGATATTAGCCTTCTATTTGAGGAAAACCTGACTATTGGAAAGAAAATGTTTGTGAGATTTATTGTTTCATTCAATAACCGTATGTGGTCTGTATTATAAGTAAGTTCCAGTCCAGTGGTTAAATTTAATCTTATTTCAGAGCATTAACAGAAAAAATAGTCAAAATCCTGCCAACCATGAAGTGCCCTTACACAATAGAACCTCATCAGATACAAGGTCTAGATTTTATAAACATTTATCCACTTATTCAGTGGTTAATTAAATATTCAAGCGAATTCAGGGAAGCCAAAGAAGATGAGTTGCGAAAATTTGCAGTTATGCAATATGAAAAGGATCACATATTTGAGTCTGATCGTGCAAACTTCTTACAGAAAGAAAAGCTGATTAAAAACTTATGCATTGTTCAGGTATATTTATTAAAGTATTAATCTTATACATTTTTTGGGTAGAGAACACAAATGATTCAATTTGGATGTTTGTTGACTTGCATAATAATAGTGACATGTACTCTTCTTAACACGTTGACGTGCGGTATACGCCTGTAGACATTATTACAATAGAACTTCTATTGTGTCTGGAGTACCACCTGTCAGTGTGTTAAAGTTATTTGTATAATTTTATGAAGTGAGTGAGAATAATTCTCAGAATCTCATTGCAGAATCTCTATAAACCATGTAGAGTGAGAAAAAGAAAAGGAGGTCTGCCCGCAAATGAGCTGGAACAAGTGAATGCTGTGCTTTCTGAGTATGATCAACGGGCGCTTATGCATATTTCTAACAATACAGATGAATCTAAGAAAGATGAAGGATTAGATTTCTTGGTAAGATTCTCTAATACTTTATTTAAAAAAAGTTATAGCTTAAATAATCCGATTAGTAAAATTATTAATTCAAACAAACACTGGGTTATTTTATAAGTAGCATAAAATTAAAAATGTGTACATTTTCAAGCTGTTGTTTATAATTTTTTTATTATTTTCAAAACACTTCCTAAATAAAAGCCTAAATATTATATAATCAAATAATCTAAGTGTTCATATTTTCTTTTTACAGTATGACTATGAAAAGGCTTTGGCTGACCCGTCCGAAATAACTATTGAAGTAAGTATTTCAGACAACTGTTTTAAAAAAGACACATTTAAAGTCAAAATAATGAAAATTTTCTTTTTAGACTGCCAGGTTTGAAACCAAAAATGAAAATGATGAAAATAGTACAGACATGAAATTACATTATGCAGTGTTACATTCAGAAATTACTGGAGATGTGTCCAAAGAACTGGAGGAAAGTGAGAAGTTAAAGTATTCTGAAGATATTGTTCAATTGACCAAGAAAATAGATGAAATGGAAGCTGATATAGACACAGTGCGAGGAGACCATGAAACAAGAATGGATAATGCCAAGAAACAGTATAGTAACATTTTGGGCAAGCTTCAGAAGATAACCCGAAAATTGATGAAGTCTGATGATTTTAGGTAAATGAACATGTACCAATTTCTCCACATTAAGCTGTCGATCACGGTTGTTATCATTAGGGAACTATTTAAATTAAACCTGGTTGGAAGCCTTGAGGTGGCCTAAAATTTCCGACTGATTTCTGACATACCCCTTCGCATTGAAACAGTGTGATGAAGTAGGCACCAGGTTGGCCGACTGGTGTTCATACATATGTAGCAAAGGGTGTAAATATATATTTGGAACATTCAGTTGGTTAGTAATAATAATAAATTAATTGTATTTATTGTAGTGATAAAAACGTTAAAGATTTCTACAAATCACTTAAAGAGTTGGCAAAGGAAAGAAATGAACTTTTGAAAATCATTCAACATAGAGAGATGGAACACAATAAACTACTAGATGAATTAAAGTAAGTAGGTGAATATTTATTATTTGCTGTAAATATTTGTCTGCCAATCTTCACTTGGACAGTGAGTGGATTTAAAACTAAATTGGCAAATGATCTGTACAATGTGAATGTCAAGGTAGGTGTCGCAATTGCTAAAACACTATAGTTGTGTGTTAGTACTAGTAGAAGTGCAATATTGGCTGGTTATACAATACATTATTTTTATTAGACAAGCCAAGGATGTGGACTTACAAGTTGAAGAGCAACCACTCACACCAGCTGAATTAAAAGAGTTCAAGGAGAGGGAAACCAAAATGAAGAATTACTTGAGTGGTGTGAAATTGGAGTTAGGCCATTTGAATCGTCAGATTTTGAGGTACTCCATAGCTATAGATGAAGTGCCCGGCACTGCAGAGCTACTACAGTATGAGAAGAGATTCGTAGAGCTTTATAATCAAGGTACACAGAAATTACAATTGAATCTTAAAAATTATAATCGTAATGCTGTTACTTTAAAGAGTTAATAATAATTAAGTTTTATTAAAATAATGTTATTTCTTTTCAGTTGCATCAAAACATAAAGAAACCAAACAGTATTATATATTTTACAATACACTTTATGAAGTTAAACTTTATACCTCTAAAGAATTAAGCCTACTCAATTCAATACTCGATAACTATGATGAGTGAGTATGTGGTTTTATTGATGCTTATGAAGTTTGAATTATTTTCATTAGTTTCTGGTTACATTTGAAGTGCATTCACTTCACATAGAGAACAAGGAATATACACTGTATTGTGAGCTGCAGCCACGATCATTATTATTTATACGTCATCATCAGCGTTGTCAACCCATCATCCACTGCTGTGTACGGGCTTCCTCACAATGAGTAACGTAAAGGCTTACCCACCCTGGCCATATGCGGGTTGGCAGAATTTTGAGAATTTTCTGACTCTTTCTGATTGTGGCTGAGGTTGCTGAATTTTGTCGAATTACGAGTTAAGACTGGCACAGGCAGTGGTGCTCTGAGCGCTGTATTCAAATAAGATAATTTATTTCAGGGTAATGTCTTCAGCAAGGAAGAGAGAGGAGTTCATGAACCAGTTTGAGTCAATAGTAGACTGGGTGAACCAGACAGTGAAGAAGGTGGAGCAGAAGTTTAAACAAGATCAGGAGCAGAAGGCGGCGCTGCACGCGGAGCACTCGCGGCTTCTGGACGTGCAGCGCCAATACGCTGCAGCGCTGAAGCGGCTGGCCGGGGAGAGACAGAAGTCTCACTTATAGGACTCCAACATGCGGTCAAACTAGTGGAATATGCAGGCTGCACCCTTTCCTGCCATCGACCACATGACGTCATTATCAGATTATGTGACATTTGAATTTGATTGTATGTGGCAACCTAGCGAAAACCATCATATTATTTAAGTCAATCTTTCTACCTATTGTGTAACTGCAGTATTTCCCTCCGCTTTAGTCTTGCTGGTTTGAGTTTCGAGTTTTCGAGAAACTCGCTGGTTGGGTTTCAAAGATAAGATGCCGGTCACTCTTATACAAAGCAAAGTACCCCCAGCAGAAGTATAAACAAGTGCAGAAGTTGGCGGCAGCGCTGCACGCGGAGCGCTCACGGGCCGCTACGCTGCAGCGCTGTAGCGGCTGGCTGGGGAGCCGGAAGTCTCACTTGTAGGAGTCCATTCGAATCTGTACTTAAAGTAATATGTTGTTTGAGGTTAATAATAAAGAAGAATATGAAACGAAATACAGTAGGGTCCATTGGGTCCAGGGGTTATTGAGGCTGCAGCGGCCAACTGCAGAGCACGGGCCTCAACTGATAAGGCCCGGAGCATTTCAGTTTGCTCTTAAAGTTAAAATTATTCTCATATTGATATTATATTGGGTGAACTCTAGTGCACTCTACTTCACTTCACTACAGTCTCACTAAAGCCATGCGAAAGGCTTTTGGAACCGAGGCATTAGGGGTACGCCTGAATAGGTATAGAATAAATAACTTATAGTGAAATGTACATTTTGTATGCAGCAGGTACTGAAGGTTGCTTGTTTTATGTCATTCCTGATCGTAGTGACAAACATGAATGGCAACAAATTCGTGACTAAATAAAATACGATACAAATAACCGTGCCATTACCTGTGCTGTGCCGTTACATACAAAATGCATTACAAACTTGCATCGAATATGTGTATTCCTAAAAGTAATGTATTTATTAGTTTGTTCTTTTTTCATGTATTTTATCTAGTACGTATTTAAATTATTACTCTTGTTATATTATTGAATGTATGTAGTTTAGCGAATGCGTGTGTCCAGCACTGGACCTCTAATAATGACTTATGTATGTGAAATTTAAACTATGTTTCTAAACTGCACATTGCATTTTTTATTGTGCCGTAATTGCCGAAACATATATGGTTTATCATAATAATGTAATATGATATTTCGACAAAGCAACTTGCCATCTGAAACTAAATATTTCAAAACATTCCTGACAATAGGTATCTAAAGCGATAATTAATGTTCTTGGGACACCATTTTTAACCGCAATAGTATCATTAGTACCTGTGATTATACTCTAGGTGTTAATGTTTCTAGGGCCGCTAACTTGTAATATTGATATTACACAATGTATTTGTAAAAGTGTAAATCTCAAATACCCATGTATAAATATGTAAATAGTAAGACTGAACATTTATTTGTATTATTTGTTTATGCACTTTTATATGTGAGTAAATAATAATGATGTTAAAGAATACGATAATTTATTTCGCAACATCGCACCATGGTTACACAATAGTAGCATTACATAAATAATTACAATATCAAAACATTTTTACATTTACCTACTCTGAAACTTCAAGTCACTAGTTTTATAAAAACACAATAAATACCTACTGATTTTTTGTTATTATAAAAAGAGCGTTACATGATTGAGTTGCACTATAAGATTTCAAGAGAAAAAGGCAGAATGAATATATTGGTAGTATCAAATACTTTGTAGACAGCTAATGGTTCCCGAGGGCTCCTTAGTTGTGATGTGAGAAGAGGAGTCCTGCAATAGGCTGCTAATTGCTACGTCGCTCATTCAGTATCTACTGTTAGAACTTGGTTTTGTAACTGACAAATTGCCGTCAGTGTGTGATAAAATATATTATTTCAAACATTCAAATAATTAATTAGCTTTTTGAACAGCTTCTTGAAGCTTATAACTATTTACTATAAAAAAACTATAAATTTGTAAACAGTTCACACTACGTCACACGTGACGTCACTGCGCGATATCAAAGCGTGACTACGCCGCCGCCGCTTTTCGCATGCTTGTGGGAGCTAGCGTGTCCGTGGCTGTGGGTCTTGGGGTTGGTGCCGCTCTTCTTGTACAAGGTGAAGGAGACCAGCTCTCGGTTGGCGTTGGTCATCGCCATGGCGTGCGACACCACGTCGTAGCCCAACAGCCCGTGCAACCTGTTCACCACCACCAGAGTAAGACCCTTCTGCGTCACACGAACTGTCCTCTCTTGGTCGGACGAGGAAGCAACGATCATCCCGAATGATGAATTGAGCTCCTGGAATAAAATGAACAATATAATATAATTAAATTGACCACATGCTGATGCATACTATCTGACGTCTACGCTATCATTATTTTATTTCAAATTGCATTAATAACTGCAGGGCACGGGTTACTCTTTCGCCTCACTTAGGATGCCCGGAGACCCTGGAGTGCCCATGCTACCATGTCAAATACCACTTATAGCCTTTCTTAAATCATTAGGCCTTACACTGTTACACATCAAATACAAGATAATTAACTAGGTAGGTATATTTCGATAGTTTTCCCCCAAAACTCGCTGCCCAAAAGCGCGAGTGTTGTGCGATATGTCAAAAAATATTGAAAAATAGGGGCAATAATCGTACCAGAGGGAATAAGGGGCACTCTCTCGAGTCCCGAATAAAATGGATTTTTCAATTTTCTCCCATACAATTAAAATTAAAAAAAAAATGTTTTCGTGTCAGATTCGTTCGAGATGCATAAATAGGTATGATAATATTGAGAAGACTTCTAAAACAGTTCTGCATTAGTTTCCAGCAACGACGACATAATATTATGTCCTATATTACGGTTATATATTTACGGTGTATAGGTATATTAATTACGGTTTCCAGCTCAGAATACAGTACCAGAGTATCTTTTCCAGTAAGAAAAGAACGGTTTTTTTTTAAAAAAAAGTGCTAAGTCTATGAGACAGGCATTTTCGATCCACTGTGCGGCCAGGGCAGACATAAAATAATTTAAAAAAAATTACTATTTGGCTACCATCTCGTTAACTAAGTAGGTAGCCACATAGTTACCCCCTAATCGAAATTTTAAAACAAAATTTAATTAAGTACAGGAAAAGTTCCCTTTGAGTTCTATTATAGTTATAGTACACTCCCTACCTACCTATAGATATTAACTTGATCCATAAAATTATTAAAGACATACTTCAATCCCACTCGAAATGGAGAGCTTAAGGCCTAAAATGTTCAATAAGTCCTACTACATTATTGTATTATTTTTGTTTGTAAAAATTCAAGCACGTAGGTATGATGAGTTAGTACTAACTCTCACTAAAACAGCTCTTTCTTCACTTTTAAGTCCGTACACAGTCGCCACATCGTCCTTGGAGAGGTGCTGCGCGCTCAGGCTACCCATGACCATGATGTACGGCATTGCAACAAACAGAATAAACACTGTCTCACAACACAACACAAATAGTCACCGGCAAATAGACCATTCTTTGTTTCCCACTTTGCTTTTGTTATTGCACCTATTAGTGGAAATACCTAACTCAAACTGATTTTAAAGTCACGTATCTCGGACCACGTAGCCGGTAGCCGCCGCAACAAGTTGTGTGATCATGTGAGTGAACCTTGCCAGGTAAGCAATGCCGGCGCGGTGCACGTCACGAATATCACAATGGTGTGTATGTGTGCGCGGGCAGGTAAGGTGCGTGTGGTTGAATATTACGTGGTCGCCGTCGGTGGTCGCCGGCATCGCATGGCCTTCACGGTGCTTGCACAGGCAGCGAGCAGCGCGAGCGCACGTCCAAGCCGCCTCGTGCATTGATCTTGTTACTACCGATCGGCGAGATGACATTTTTTATCGAGCCATGGAGCAATTCCTTTCGGATATTTCGTTAGATGAAATAAAAATTGTTTAAATTTCACAATCGGATTAACATTCGAATACCTAGTTATTAAAAAAATTGTGTAGATGGTAGGTGCGCTACGGTAGATATGCCGTACACACTGTGTATACATAGACCTATGGGCACATGGGTGTATAGGGCGCTAATGGCTTAGTAGTGTCAATATTTCAGAAACTTAATAACAGGTTAAGCAGCATCGAGCTTGCTTGATCATGATCATTTCAATTTGTTATAAGAACGAGTTAGGTATTTCTATCGATTGTGAGTTAAGTAGGTAAAGGTGATAAATAATTACTTATCTATGTTTAACAGTATCTGGCTAAAAGTAGACATAATAAAAACAAATAAAGGCATGTTTATGCGAATGACATTTTGACTTGGTATTTCTAACAACTTACACAATTTTCATTCGTTGGGGGTTATTATACCTACTTTGTGATAAGAAATTATCTGATTTCATGACTAAGATGAGTCATTCTATGAGCAGTCCACGAAACATTCAGCTAGGTATGACATCTTCTGTTATTGTTGTAGATCTGCGTTGATTATGAACACGCTAAAACCTAGAAGTACCTACTTAGAATGTCTCTTTGGAGCTCGTGTGTTATTAGTTAGATACGAGAACCGACAGTTGTAGGTAAGCCCTGCACTGCCTAGTGCCTGCCTAGGATAAGGCCCCCCTTAATAACAACACCAACGTCCTACCTACCGTTACAAAATTGAAAGTCAATTTCCATAATACGGACTGCAGGAACTAACAGTTTTATGAATTAGTGAATTTAGTGACACATTCATCTTTGCAATTAACTATGTTAACACATTTAACCGTTTTAGTATTTGAAACATACCAAAAAGCACGGTTGGTATTCGTTCAAACGATGGCCGAATTGGCGACAAGATCAACAAACGTCAAATGCCTTGAAAGTGCTGGCGTCCTAGGTAAGAGCACCTCATTTTTACTTTACTCCCAGAGTTTTTCCAGCTTATCATCATCATCATCCTCTCAAGGGTAGACTAATTAATTTTACGCTCAGCGAGCTGTTTAGAGAACACTGCAAGATATTTTGCTATGCGAGTTGGAGAAGTCATTGGAAGGACTGATGGATGACCGATGGAGAAGAAGGATTATGAAAGGGAGACTACGACTCGGAAAAGGAGAACAGGTCCCCCGGACCGATTGGCGACATGAAGAGAACAGTGGGAATCCATTGCAGGCACGTGACCGGTCGGAGTGGCTGCAATAAGGGGAGGCCTGTATAGAGCAGTGGGTCTTCAAATGCGGATGATGATGCATGGATCGACGGATTATGTTCTTTTTAATCTGATCTTTAATTAACAATAGGTAGGTACATAAGGACAGAGTAATAAAATATGAATTCGTTATTTTTGCTTCTTTTGTTTAATACCGTGTGAACCATGTTGTCTCATATCCTATCAGAAGACCTCATCTACGTAGAGATTACCAAGCTAGGTAGGCTATAGCATTTGTGCAAATCTAGTTCCCAGGTTTAATAAATAAACGGTCTCACACTTATACTTCCCGATTCCTTGTGTTGCGGGTGGCGTGGACGATATTATACGAGCCATCACAAATAGCGGCCAAAGCCCGAGAAAAAACATTTATTTGCAAACAAAAATGTCTGCCCCTACCGAGTTCGAACCCGGGACCCAATGGCCTTCTTTCTGAGGTTTTCCCAATTGGTTATGATGATATGGGGCGCTTTCAAAAAGGCGCAAAAAGAGCTCTCCATCAGGGCCGGAAACACCTTTTTTGATAGTTTCGGATTTGGCCTACCAAGCCTACTTGAACAATTCACCCTGTAGGTATACCTACATTAGCAACACCAAAGCGCTCCAAAGCGTCGTCGGCCCTGAAGAAGAGCTCTTCTTCTTTCTAGATCTGCTAAGGCCGCTGCTCTCGGACTCGTGCGGCGCGGTGCGGCAGTGCGCGGTTGTGGCAGCGGCGCGGCTGGCCGACCACGACGAGGGCATCGCCCAGCAGATCCTCAGCGGTGGCATGCTCACCGTCACTTTGGACAACCTTAACAAATATAACGTAAGCCTTCCGTCTTTTTTTTTATAGCAATCAGTATAGCAGAAGAGCATGCAGTAACACCAACCACTGCCGCCCCTTTGGGTGTTGCTATCCCATGGTCACATCCTGTATAAGTGTACCTAACCGGCATCCACACCTTTCCGACCGAAACACAATTGTTGCAAAACAATTATTTTACGGCAGAAATAGCTGTGGCGGTGGTACTGCTCTGTTGTACCACCTGTTAAACTAGTAAGTCTATAATACTCCATTCCATTTAGAAGTGGATAGCTTAATAATCGCTTATTCCTACTTGGTCCTCGTGACACAGTATCTCATTCCATAGATTCCATTCTGGGCAACGACTTATATGATAGGTAGTCGTTGATTATGGGAACGCAATGTCGTTATAATAATAGGAATGTGTTCACTCAATGCTGGCATTACGCAATCCCTATAGTGATGGATAACTTGTAGTTAACCCAAGTATTTATGTTATAGGTCTACTACAAACGATCAGCGCTGTATCTAATGAGGGCTGTTGCGAAGTAAGTAATAGGTACCTACACTACCTACCTACCTCTATACCGCCTACTATGAAAATCATAGAGGCACCGATACACAAAAGCACTATTGAACTCCGTTTGGCTTAGAATAGATGAGCAAAATGTTACCGGCGTTCCTTCTTTCGTTCTTGCCTTGCCTGCGCAATCCTCAATAGGTATCTAGGCACATATTGGTTCTCAAATAATTCCTTACTTCAAAATCCATCGAGTAAATAGTCCTAGATATGTCCAGTATCTACAGTATCTACACAGACAGGCGCTATGCTAACCGTCTTTTATACTTACGTACTATTCAGACAAAACTAAATAAAAATACTTACACAGGCATAATGAGGAATTGGCGTCAGCGATAATTCGCCTGGGCGCTTTAGAACACATTGTTTCGTGTCTTGAAGACTTTGACACACAGGTAAGAATCCCAAATATGAAAATGGTAAACATTCAAAACGAACTAACTACTAGTAGTGCCTATAAATTTTTTGTTTCTTAGTAAACCCTAAATTATCGAATTAGGTAGGGTAAGTGCTCCAGTGAATGAACACCCCCCAGTGAATGAACAAAACGCAGTTTTTTCCGAAAAACAAGAAATTAGGGCGTTTCCACCAATCAGGGTATTTTTTTTCGTAATTTAGACTATGTTGCCTATTTTAATGGCATAATTTGTTTCTCATATCACTGTTCATTTCAAAATGCCGAGTTGCTAAAGTGGTCGGTTAAGTGAAATTGAGAATTTGTTCGAG
>DWMR01000796.1:0-11020 GCA_018245355.1 Dalla costala | reverse complement strand
TTTCTTTATTGCACACCAGATAGTACATTATACACAGAAACAACATTACAAGATAATCCAGCTTATGTGATATTTTGATGTATAAGCTATACATTTTTATCAAAATCTGTTCATTTGTTTTTGCGTGAAAGAGTATCAAACATCCATCCATCCTTACAAACTTTTGCATATATTATAATGTTAATAGCTGTCGTCTGTGATTCCGTCCGCGTTAAATTGGTGATTTTTTCATTCCCTAGGAATTTGTACAATTATTTGGGGTAAAAAGTATCCTATGTTCATTTCCGTTTTTTAAAATACCTCCCTATCAAATTCTATGAAGATCAGTTGTTTGGTGTAGACGTGAAGGGGTATCAAACAAAACAACTTTCTCATTTATAATATTACTAAGATGACGACAAGCTCATTTGGATTTCCCAAACTCTTTTATTCATGTCGAGAGGACGAGCTGACATGTCAGACGACGATATAAAACAAATTTTTCTATCCCTCGGGAATAGTAGTTTTTTCTGGATAAAAGGTTCCCTATGTCCTTTTCTGTACCCCTGACAATTCAAAAAGGAAGATACCGGATTGACATCATAAATTTAACGCAGACAAAGTCATGGGCAACAGCTAGCAAAACATAAAAAAGATTGGGATGATAAAGCAGCAAAGGAGTAGTAATGTGGGATCCGGATCCGCAATAAATGCTTTACGTCACGCCTGACTCCCGCTTACGCGTGGCGCGTGCATGCAAATTCCCTCAATACAGTTGCAGTAAAATGCTTGGATACGTGCGAACGAATATTTTATAATATACGTAATGTGTACGTGAAACGTTTATATTTCGGGGCCGGATGGGTTGTTTTTGACACGTTTTTTATGATATGAATTGCAAACGAGGACAGTCTCACCAACCACTGCCACGCATAGACCTGTAACAAACTTTGAAGGTCGTGAGATATTTAGTTAGTTAGTCCTGTTAGTATTAGGTGTTAAAAGAAATATTAGCCATGAGAAATATTCGTGTACTAAAATATGTACCTCAATACCAAATGCTAGGAACATAAATGTTTGGATTACCTACCCGTGAAGATGTATCAAGCCTAATTTTCACGATTATAATAATAAATAATAAACTAAATAATTAATTTATAATAATTATAAACGTATACACACTATAAACGTATGCACACACGCAAGACAAAGAAGAGAGAAGAAACTAAAACAATTTAAAAATGAATTGCATACTTAAATAATATAATTAATAAAAAAATTGTTATAACAAAATCGTCATAAAATATTTATAATTTTAGTGAATTAAAATGCATACAATAATTATAATATAATTGAGTAAGGTAGACGTATTGTTTTAAAATTAAAAAAAATACGAGTAGGAACCTATGTAAATTCGACACCGTTTTAAGACGCCCATAAAGCATAGCACTTTGAATAATTCAAGTGGGTGAAGCCGCTTCTTATTGAGTGTCCTATCAAACGCAAATTTGTCGTGTCACCCGTGAACAGGCCCCTTTTATTATTCACGTCGAAACTTTTAACGAGAAAAGTTTAAGTTTTGACTCTTTTGGAAAATTACTTTCAAGTTCACGCTGGAATTGAAATAGCTGCGGTTATTTACGATTTAGTGACTTCTAAACTGTTTGTAAAAGTTGGTATTGTCTAAGTGAGTCTATTGTATAAACAGGGAGATGAGTAGTATGATTCAACTCCCAACTTTCAAAGTCAGGTGAGTCTTATTAAAACAGCTTTTAAACTTCCTCAGACTTAATTATCTAGTCTCTTTCATTTTACGAAGATTATATTAGAACTAATCTTGGCCCCAGACGATGGTGCAAACTCGGCAAAACTGCACCCAAAACAGGTGTAGTTGAGGTAACTGTAAATCAAGTGTACACTGCTTCAATAAAAGCAACATTTCTAAAATATCCAACAGCGCTAAAAATGTATTAACCTGTTAGTTCACGTCTAGTATGCGAACGCTCCACTTTTAATTTTCCGAGCTATTAGTGCTTCATGCTCTAAAGACTTCAGGCTGTTTACTCATGGTTCGAACAGGCAAGTTTGCCTTAGTTTATCGAACAACAGCGGCATTAAGGGAAATTGTAAGAGCACCTTTTTAAGAATAAAACTATTAAAACTCACAAGATATATAAAACAGCGCGATACCGGATACTATTAAAAGTAATTATCTTAAAAGGGGCGAAATGTAGCTGTTCGAAGATTTCTGTATGCAGTACAGTTAATGTACCGTTGATGTAAAGTGTAGAAGTACCTACATTCCTGTTTCTAAAGTGAAGGATACTATCTAATACTTGATTACTATGCTCTACTGATTTCATGGTGAGAAACCATTGAGATACCCGCTTTGGGACGAAAACAATAAAATTGATTCTGTGTTTGGAGTAGGTACACCGATTGAAAGACTAAAGACAGTCGGTCCAAGCCTATTGTTATACATGATTAATTCTTGACACAACACCTCCCTAAATTCCCCTTCAGTCTCGTGTCTCCTTCGGGGAGACATCAGGATACACCATTACAGATGCCTTCCCTACGTACATTATACTTAACTGTTAAAATCGGTGAAAGCTATAAAAATCTTGATTTCAGATTCATTATATGGTATTTACATACACTTAATGAACGTCATTTTTTTTTTATTTACATCCAGTTTGGAAGGTTGAAACTATTAAGATGAATACGGTAACAATCTTAGTGGTTACTCTTTTGAAAATAAGGTTACAATTTGTTATGCAAGATACAGTCATGTAATGTTATTTGCTACTCTCATAATAAAAAAAAGTAATGTACTAAGATCTTTATCGTCTAGTCTTTATTCGTCAAAATAATCATGTACTTTGTAGTAGGCCTTTTTCGAGAATCATTATGTTATAATTCGAAACTGGATCTCAAAATAATTGTTTGGAAATCCAACTTTTTGTGACTGACAACTGAGATCAGGAAATATTTCGACTTACTCCACGGAGTGCCTCAGTAAACAACAAAACAAATTTATTTCCAAGAATGCCAATCGAGTTTTAATTTGCCCTTTGTTATACGGCTCTGAGCTAACCGTGCCACTACCCAATTCCATCGCCCGTACATTACTTGCAATAAGATCTCATTCACGCCCATTCCTTGTACTTGCGATGTAATGACCCCTCTGTTCCCGTGACCTAATAGATTCGAACCCTAAGCCAAAGCTGCCCTGTAATTGATTCAAATCCAGTGAATTTGACAAAGTAAGATTTTGTTAGTTATATGCTACTACACTTTGTAAAATCAATATCGTACTTATATCACCCCTTGGCGGGTCAGAAAGTGAATCCCGTAACATCAATTTCCATGATACATCGAATAATTTCACTTACATACGTTAATCTTTCCAAACTTCTGTGATATATCGACAACCTAATGTCTTATCGAGAGGTTAATGTTTAAAGTTTGCGATGTGGGATTAAAGTTAGGGTCCTTTAACAAAACCTATATAGCTACATAGGTACCGCTGCATTAGCTACATTGCCCATATACAGATTGTACGGTTCATTACTTAAAAACATAATAATCGATTAATTTAAATCGAAAGTTAGAATTTGATAGAATAAGTGCTCATAGACTAGACAGATAGATAGAATACTCTTTATTGTACACACGAAGTAATTACAGCAACATATAAACACTATACAAGACACAGTACAAAAGGCGGTCTTATCGCTAAAGAGCGATCTCTTCCAGACAACCTTTAGGTAGAGGACATAATAAAAGAGAAGGTAAGGCAAGGTAAGAACAGCGGTGTCTTCACTTTAAATTTACTAGTAAATACTACGGGGTGAGTCATAGCAAAGCATTATGCAAGGGGTGTTATAAATTACTGAATACTTCATTCTATTTTTGGGTTTTTTTTTTTAATTGAAGTCAACTGCAGAAGGCAACTGCCGTCTTTGCTTTGGTTGCTTTGACTTATTATTTTTAGTTATAGTAGTATTATCTTTTATAGCACTCCTTGTGGTTTTAGAGTGCAACCAACTTGACATTTTATTTGCTGCTTTGTAAATTTAAACCTACGAACAATACCTGTAGAGTCCAATCTTCAGAATGTGGCAAGTGAATCGCCCTGAAGCGCTGATCGCTCGTATAGGTGTACCGCCCTACTGTCAGCAGATGGATGTCTCTATGCCGCACCCATGACACTTGCATGTTTAACTGGAACAAATTTTATTGTATTAATCCTAGAATCCTAGATTCGTGGCGATCCACCACAAAACGGTTCGTGCAATCTTTTTTGCCGCCCACACGTAAATTGTGGAATGATCTTCTGTCCAGGTTTTCACAGTAGACGTCGTAGTCAGCTGTGAATATAGCATAAAGCCCAACGGAGTCATAAAAATAATCCTGGTATTATAATGATGCTGATAACCTGTTCTAATACTGATATTATACGAATACTAAATGATTTGTATCTTGGAGGATTTGTAAGAAAAGTTTCTGACAGCATTATTGCGATGTCAAATTGGTTTCTTGAAAACGAATAAACGAACCTTTGGGACTTCAAAGCAATTAATATTCCCTAGTAATATTGATTTTGATTTGATGTTTATTTCCGAGATGTTTACCAAACAGATTTGTTGAACAAGTTATTGCACTCATAACAGTTTTTCAGTTTATCTATGTATATTGCTTTTAATTCTGCCAATAAATGTTAACAGCTACCACAGTTGAGGTAAACATTTTAATTATTTTCATTTTAAACACAGTATATTAATTGAGTTAATGAACCAATAATTTCATTATCTGAAAGGTGCAAATTGAAAATGAATAATTATTTCAGCCGTTTCTATTTCTATTTACAATTTTCCGTAATAAATGTGAACTATTTATAGATTCAATTCACTTTATTATCAACGTTTAAGAATAAGAACAGAAATCAATAGTTGGTACTCGGATAGTATATTTGTTTATTTTATTTCTACAGAAATAAGAAGTGGGCTTTAATCAATGCATTGAAGACATTCTTCAAGCGACAAAAGAAAGAATGTCTTTGTATAAGAAATGCCGGTGGTAGATAAGAAAGATTATCTTTTTGGGCCACTGCGGCTTATGGGTGAACAAAATGGTAGTAGGTATTAAGGCGAACAGAAAGGATATAACAGTTATCTGCGTATTTCTTCTGCAGACAAGGGGAGCCGTCGCATTATCCCTTCGAAAACTCCCCATAGAGGTACTCTATAATGTTTTCATTCACATCAGGGCCTCGGTCGTGAAAGAAAACGACTCACTGAAATGAATTTATTTAACTTTCGTAATTATGAAAGTTCATCTATTGGTATAAGTGTTCTATAAACAGTGCGAGGAACTTAATACACTTTTATAAGGACTTAATACCCAAACTTTTGATACGTACAGTAAAAAAACTTTATAAACAGCGGTAGTTAAATAGTGCAGACTTGAGGGAAGATTGTGATATACTGTTATTTTTTATCTTTATCACAGCGAGTTATTCTATTCTATTATTCTACTATTCTATTCTATTATCGTATTTACAGCCATATATTTGAGCGCAAAAACACAAACACACACACGCACACACGCACACACACACACCCACAAACACACACACCGAGATACATATACATACATACATACACATAAATACGCTGTCATCAAGATTTTACTATTTCCTACTACCTTAAACCTTAAACACAGTACACACAAAATAAATGGAAAAGCGCTGGCTCCTGAGACACAAATCATCTGACTTAGTTCAGGAGCCAGAATATCCCACCTTAGTTGTTGTATTTTAGTATAAGTTAAGTTAGTTACTCATTTAGTCTAATAAGGAAACTGTAAAATGTTAAGTGTTGCCAAAAAAATTTATGTTATGTGAAGTTATTCTCAAATCAACACGACATAATTAAATTTCATCATTTGGATCTGTTTTGATAACCACGATTTCCTCATTGCTTACTTTGAAAATTTTGCGGTATTAAATCAAATTGATCTCAACATACAAAGAAACAGAAAACCTTTAGAAATAGAAATCATAAACATAATCTTAATAAATACTCACAGCCACACGAATTCTGTTATAAAATTATCAAAAGCAATCACGCGACATAAGAGTTACTCAAGTGAAATAAATTAAGAAACCGCTTGTAACCACACAATACAACAACTCTAGCCGGGTCACTAAAATAATATTACGCTTGAATCGGTAAATTTATATGATCTAGACGTCTATATCGACGAGAGCAAAGAACAATGACTTAGCTTCGTAAAGCTAATAAAAACCCCCACAGTAATAGGACGAAATGTGAATCGGTAGATAATAACAATAGCGTTATGATAACGAAATGGGGTACGTTGTTATCTTGTGAATAGTTTTAAACCGGTCGTGTGGACGGCCATCTCGTTAGGACACCTTGTTATTTACGTGAAAGATGTGGCATCGTGGCCTAATGAGACTTTTATTTATAAAGTTGGTCGCACAATGGCGACTTTAAGCTCCCATTGTGCTATTGTTAGGTTTCATTTTAAACGAGTATTTTGTGGTACACCGCTATGTAAATTGGACGTTGGGTTGAACCAGGCCTCATTACTCCGAACGTAGGGAATATACCGGCTCGTCGCGAGAATGCAACGTCAGTATGTTCCGTACGAAATGGTTCGCTCGCGTGCAAGCTTCATCGACTAAATGAAAGTGGAATTTGTTTTGTTAGTTTTTTTTCGACTCGGAGGCTAAAGTTTTCTTCAAAATGTTAATTTATTTCACTGACTACTACAACGATTCTGAATGTGGAAAGGCGGAAATGAGCGGTAATTATCAACATAGTTGTGCTAAAAGTTCATTTGAAGACGCAGTATTCCAGACATGTTATTGTTATAACGTCTATACGCGTTCACTGTCCGAGAATGTGTTTGAAATTGCATTATTTATCTCATCCTCTCTTGTCGCCTTTACGCTACGCTATCAGATAAAATTTAAATGTAGGTACTTCAAAATACAAATCACTGTCCATGTTATTCACGGAGTTTTTCACTTGACAGTCGAGGTTAGGGGTCTGTCTTAGCACTGCGGTGACAATCTTGGAGGCCGCGAGGTTGAAATAGGGGCAAGTGCGGGCGTGGGGCGTGGGGCGCCGGCTACCGTGGGGCCAGTGCAGATGGCGTTGCGGTGGCACCCAAAGGCAGTACCGAGTAAGTCTCTTTAACCACCATTCTTTCACTAATCCTTTCTTTTCACCCTTACCTCTTCTGTCAGTTAAAATTTAAATGCTCACCAAAATACAATTACCCTTACCGTCTTATTCCCTAAGTTCTTCACTCTGCAGTTGAGGTAAGCGGTCTTTCCTAGCAGTGCGGTGACATTCTTCGAGGCCGCGAGGTCGAAGTAGGGGCCAGTGCGGGGTGTGGGGCGTGGGGCGTCGGCTACCGCGGGGCCGGTGCGGATGGCGTTGTCGATCGTGCCAACGGGCGATGCGGTGGCAGATGCGTTGCCCTGAACCCCCTTCTTGAGCTCACGCTGGGCTGATAACACTGTGGACAAGGGAAAAATAACTTTATACGATTACCTATAGTGAAAATAATTTTGTTTGGGTTGATACCAATATTTCGGTATTCTATGATTTTATGCACACGAATAAACCCTTTTCAGTGACGCCGTCGTACTACTGTTTCCAGTGTTTTAAATGGCAGACAGTTACCAGAAATCAAACGACCCAGACCCGAGGCCCGAGGACCATCATTATCTGCCAAACAAATTTAATGCGACTTCACGACTTCACCCACTGTACCCATCACTCAAACAACACATGTCAAAACTTCACACGTCAAAATAAACACTATTCAAAAACTCTTAGAGATTCCTAGCGGCATTAATCACATAACACCGCTGCCGACGCGTTTGTTAGGTAGGTACCTACATAAATAACCGTTAATCACATTAAAAACGGTTGAACGTCTATAATATATTCTCATTCCATCATTACATTATAAAAGTACTCGAAAAAGTGCGAATAAAGGGTGGAAAATGAATGACACGAGTTCCTTACTTCTCCCCCACATTCGACGCAATATTCATAGATGGCTTTGACATGTGAATCCCACTCGAGTCTTCCACACCGACGTTAAGTGATTAAGAGCGTTCGTTTGGTGTCCTGTTTCAACGATTTCCCTCTGGCATTTTCTAAACGCCATGTGAAGCTCCATTGACAAGTATAAGAGTAATATACCTTCAAACGGACCATCCAATATGCCAATATTGGAATGAAAGCGGAAATTTGGTATGAATTGTCTATTGGACACTCTCTTTTCTCACTTATGTGCTGGCATGTAAGTGCACTACATTGTCGCCGTATTCCAGTCAATATTTGAATAGTAACGGAGAAAATGTATTCACGTGTGTCACAAAAGTTACCAAACTCAAACTCAAACTTTAGCAGTAATATTTTATGGTTTAGCCTTCACAATTAAATGAACATTTAAGGAAAAGGTGTATACATGCATTGTAGTCGTTTTCCGTAATAAAATAATTAAGGCATACTTATAAGGATTAACTACTAATAAAAAGCTATTTTAGGACCAGAAATTTCAAGCTGACAAGGCCATGTAAAATTATACACTCTTACGCACACACGAAATAGAGAATATAGAACAGAAAAAAATACTTGTAAATCATTGAAATACTATGTACATACCTACTGAAATACTAAAAAAGACACCGCAAATCATACTTGTGTGCCGTTTAACAGTGGTAATTGTACTGCACTTCTCTCTTTGCTTCCTTCCGTCCTTCGTAGCTAATGTAGCGCTGCGGTTTTGAATGATAGATTAAACAGTATAATTATAGTTACAGCGCTGCAGCGGGTGATTGCTTTAAGTTACCAAAAAAACGACTTATGCTTAAGATCGCTGCTTATATACTTTATCTCGATGTTGTAAATAGATAATCCGCGTAACATCTCAGGGAGGAGGGTGTGGCTGAAAAATAGTACAGCATGGGATCATGATCCCATGTCAGGGCCACTGTGAGCCACCTCCTTAACTTATTAATATTAATTAAATTATTTTATTTTTATTTTTTATTAAAAACTTTATTGTCACCTCTAAAAAAGATATAACAATGGCGATTTTTTGTGTAGCAATACATTAATTTTAATATTATTATTAATATTAGGAGACACAGACACATTAAGACAGAAGTTGTAAATATTTATTATTGCAAATAGCAAAGAGGCGGTGAAGGATTTCTGATGATGAAAGTAGCAAATTGGCACGTGGTCTAGTTTAGTAAAGCTAGTAGGACCAGCGTTCGGTCCTACTAGGTACCTAATCACCACACGATATGATTCCTACTGCTCGGATATGTAAAACAAATATTATGCTTCTCCGTCCACCCGCGGCTAATGCATATTGTTTGAAATCGCCCCCACTGTGACCCGCCCAAATACAATATTTGCTATATTCCGAGGACTCTCAGTCTGCCCACTTGCAGAGAAAATTACGACAATTGAACAATATATAATAGCGCAATAAATAACGTAAAACAAATAAACAAATAAAAAACTCAAAACTCAAATTTTTTATTTCGTCATGAGGTACATAATATACACTTGAGAAACGTCAAAACAGAAAGAGAAAATACATTGGTAAATACCTTGAAATTCGTCACTGATTTAGAAATCACTGACCAATCCCATGTTAACACCTAATTTGTCAACAATATAGGAAACAAGCGCATTGGATAATCTCTGTAATGTTTGCCAACGCCATGTATATAACTTTTACAATAAAATTATAATAATTAATAAACACTTATTGACGAGGTAGCTGTAGATCGGTTCCCGACTTCAATACTTGCTCTGATTACAATCGTACCAATAAATTTTGCACTGTCTGTCTGTGGTATTAAAATCAACGTTTTTTACAACATCAGTAGTAAAAAAGACAAATAGTTAGTCACGGTCACAAGATAATAGATGGTGCCAGCACTGTAGACAGAAGTTGTCAGCGATGAAATTTATCTTTTATGTATTAGTTTATCCTTTGTTTGGGAACGACGAAACAAGCCTTATCGAGCTTTCTTCAAACTACACAACCCTCAAAATCACCCACATCATGTGACCCCGCCACCCTAGTACAATATTTGCTTAGCGTCACCACTTTTATGCTGAGTGCTTTCAGTTGGCTACTTTGTTTTTATTGAGAAAATTAGATAAAACGTAGTACCTACCTACTAGTAAATAAAAATATGTTTCAAGTTTTTTCAAAGCTTTTTGTGTACCTACCTATCCTATATTTTAAAACCTTATATTATGCTGTTACACTACATGTGACAGAATAGCGGAAAAAAACAAAACGTAATAATGTTTTGCTTTTAACTCGAAACTTTTATCGTGACAACGTGAAAAATTCGAAACATTTGATAAATCATGAAACAACATTTTGTAACGTAACAAAAATTGAAAGAGAACATCGTTGTCAATATGTAACCACTATGATTGCAATAAATATATTGAGTATTGAGTATTATTTTCTTTGATAACTTTCACGAACAAAAAGGCAATTTAGATTGTATGTTGCTAATTGGCTTTTCTAAAGTACACTTGAACTTAAAAATACCTAACGAGCACGAATTGTATAGTTAGTCCAATTCAGAAGAATTTGGTTCAAAATGGGTCTGTGATATTTTATTTATGTCAGATAGCTTTAAAATAAATAGAGTCAAGCGATTAAATTGTCGATTTAATTACCTGAAACATATCTATATTACTAATGTTCATACGCCACTATAACAAACATTTCCGCTGTATAGGAAAATTTACAAGCTATTTCTAATTGGAAATAGTTCTTGCCATTCACACTAATATGTCTTCAGGAGTAGCAACGCAGCTGTGACAAACTTCGATTAGAACTAATAAACTAAGTTGTACTTAATTGTAAATAGTTGTAGTTAATGCTGATTACACTTATAGAAGAGGCGACCACCTCAGTCCTCAGGGATAGCAACGCATCTGTAACC
>DWMR01000795.1:0-11020 GCA_018245355.1 Dalla costala | reverse complement strand
GAGCGGAAACGAAGTTCGGGTTGGCAGATTTCACACCGTGTAGACGATTGCGTCGCCTAAAGCTTTTGAAATGCTTAAAACTCACAACTCCTGGAACGTAGCGTAAAATATGGGATGAGCTTCCGTCTCAGGTATTTTCAGTGGACTACAACATGGATTTCTTCAAAAGAAGCGTAAAAAGAGCTCTCCTTTAGGGCGACGCATTGGCGACTCCTCTGGTCTTGCGAGTATCCATAGGCGACGGTGACCACTTACCATCAGGTGGCCCGTCTGCATGTTCGTCCGGCTCAAGCCATAATATTTTTTTTTAAACTGCCTTGTGATAGGCACCCAAAATCTTAATAGGAGCTTGTTTGTGAAGGCAACGTCATAGCGTCCTCAAACACGAAGACAGTACATAAAATAAGATGCAGTTTAACTAACACAAAGCGGCTATTGCAAGTTATGGATCAAACAGAACTATAAAGTCTTATTCATAAGTCAGACATAGGCTACTTTGCTTAAGGCCTAAGGTACTTAGAAGCCCCGTGAGTTGTCTAACGAATCCATGCCCATTGCCCATGCTGTAACGAACGGAGCGCTAATGTTATTTGAGGTCAGAATTAGTTGCGGCGGGCCGTGCAATCGCAAACGCAGTATGAAGTCACTATAATTACGCATTTTTCGACCAACCGATTTACCAGAGCATCGGCAAATCCGGAAGTTGCTTAACTACAATGCATATTTTTATAAATAGCAGGTATACATAATTCAATATCGATTTAGCAGTTTTCCTGCTATTCAGTCCTCCGTAGCACACGACGCTGGTCTACATTGATTGCTTTTGGGTCGTAATTGTTTCCTTAACTATTGTTTACTAGCAATTTTTATTAAATTACACGTTACACGTACACTACAATTACACGTACTTTATTCACGTTGATTATGGTTCTCGTAAAAATCCTTATTTTGGTCTATATAACTAGGTAGGTACCTAACGCAAATTCCGAAAGAACTACGTGTCTGCTACGAGCTTAACGAACAAACGTTACCGGCAACGCGTTTCGTTTGCAGTGGCAGACGATAATTAGCATCTCGATAGCACGTCATGTCACGACGATGTCGCACCTTGGTCGCGCCGCTCTCGCATCGCCCAAGACCAAGTCATATGCATATCATGTGTCACTGAACCTTAAACACAATAGAAATAATTAGTAGAATCCATCAAAACTACACATTTTCCGATGAACGAAGACCTAATGAAAGATCTAACGGGCGGTCTCGGTTATCCAGCTTTTTCCAACGAAGAGAAAATACCAGCCGTGAGTTGAGTATAGGTATAGCCCGTGTATTATGATTTATGATTATTATGAATACCTACTTATGGTTCATTAATCTTTTTAATATGGTTATAAAACAAGATGCAGCATGTTGCCTCAGGTACACGTCGTTTATCGTTGTCTTATGAAACTGTTCACTTTCGTGAAAATGAATAGGTTTAGGTATGTTCATTCGCAAGTGTCGTGAATCTCGTGAACCTTGGTTGGATTTAGCGCCGGCAATTCAAACGTGGCATTCGTCTACCTACCGCATGCAAATTGAAAGTTGGGTTTCTCGTGAAAGAGGCATCGAAAGTGTTCGCTAGCCGAGATGTGAATAGGTTTGTTTACAGTGAGGGTTGAGCGAGGTTGAGGGCGCGTGTGTGGTGCGCGCGGCGGCGGCGCCTCCCACGCCGCTCGCCCGAGCGCATTCCAGCACGCCTCGGGACCGCCCGCGCCCCGCGCACTTCGCCCCCCGTATCCTTCATGGGATCATATGTTTTTGTGCAACGGTTTTTGTTGTTCGCCGCCGCTGTCGTGTTATTTTTTTAACCGACAAGTTCACGCTCCAGCTCTTTTATTTCACTTGCTCTTGGATATCATCTCTCAGTTGTCGGACGTAGTCTGATTATAGGGTTTTGGCTATTTGCCTCTTTAGTACATACCTATAAGTTTTCAAAAGAAGCGTCCAGCGGCTGATAAGTTATTATTGATGTTCTAGGATCTCCAATAATGGCGCAAAATATTAGTTTTCCCTCGTGAATAAAACTAATTAGTTTTAGAGTGGTGTTTGAGTTATTTTTATGTTTCACACGAAAAAGACCTACTAAATGAGTTTTACGTACGTACCTATACTACTAAACTAATGAACTAGGTAGTCTTAGCTATATACCTATGATAAAAGCTACCTCGGGAATGTGAGAAGTGTCGAGAACCAACGCGACTACCTTCCTCCGCGGTTGCGATGACGATGGGACGTCCTCAATAAGTAGGTACAATTCACGGCATCGAGCGGGCCCGCATTATGTATCATTACTTGAATGGTACAACTTATTCTGCGGAATCATAACTCGCTTGGATATTAAAATTGTAGTGGGTTAGTCGAAGCGACGAATCTTCACAGCGGAGTCAATCAAGAGGCCTTGGCGTTTTAACCAAAGCTATTTTCCATTAAAACGTAGACGTAATATGACACCATGTATGCACAAGGTAGGTATTTCTTATTAAACCTTAACCGGCGTGGCAGCGCCGGTTCTCATGGGAGAGATTTTATATTGGGCAGCGTCGTTGTGCGAGCCATTTGTTCCGGTGGGGACTACGTATGGACGAGTACTACCGGCGCGGCCTCGCCAGAGCGTTCACCTCGCGAATAAAAGCCGAACGCCGACCGCCCGCACCGTCAGTCTTTTAGTACCTCTGTACTCCACGTTCAAGGATAATACGACGATTATGTCATCGCCAATCAGCTCATACCTACTTGCGGTTTTCTGTCGTGTTAATTAAAGACTTAAGTTATCAGCTCGATAGGATATCAAACGTGTGTGCCGTATGAGAATTGCTTATTCGTATTGACGCTTGCGGTTGTAACGGAAAACCTGTGAAAGCTTATGACTTGCGCGAGCACAATTCGATCGCCGCAAAGAACACTAACCGAGTTGGGCATTATGGCAGTTCTATTAGTTCAATGTCATTAAGCAGAGCGATAGGGTTAGTTCTTTTTTCGTCATTTGCTCCAGATAGGTTTCCCGGTCTAGTCGTCAGAAGCCGGCCGCCGACCGGACCGGTCCCCGGCGAGGCGGTGGGGCTTCGATGTTTGATTAACATCAGATTATGCAAATGCTCCGAGTGAGCGGCCGCTCTCATTGTTTCGTCTCTTCCTTTTTGTTCCTTCCTCTCGTAGCCTTTATCTTAGGTATGCCGCCATGCAAATAAAAAAGTACGAAGCAAATCTCTTATAAAACCTGAAAGAGTTCGGTATCCGAGCCCTCTTCAGTATAATAGAAGCTGCTTAGTGATGAATAGAAAGTCCTTGAAGACTTTACTCCGTCCGTCCGTCCGTCTTGCGTACTTCTTTGAAATTTCGCGGATAGTTTAAGTCTTATAACTTCTAACGTCCTCAGCTAATGCGTTAGATCGGGGTACTTCCATCCTTGGATACACACAAATGAGCTAGCCAACCAATAATTACAGATAATAGAACCATGCATGCGCCTCACTTGAACAACACATCACGCGAGGTCACAGCTAATTTTCCTGCTAAATTATCGGTTTTCCAACATGCTTGTCGAACCGTCAGTGATTATTTCGCATTGGAACGTTCTTTTTTACTGCTAACTGAGTGTTTTAAAAATACGTATCAACATGATGACATATTTTGATACCTCGATAAAAATTCAGAATAAAAATGTTGGGATCGTAAAAATATTATACGGGTACGAATGTTTCGGCGATATTGAGCTCTTAATGGCGACGCCAAATTGAAAGGCGATCAACATTCAAAATCAAAATTCTCCTGTTGTGCGACTTGATTTTGTTGACGCGAACTTGCCGGCTCCGCCGTCAAATTAGGTATCGAAACCTGATCGGAAGAGACATTTTCTCCCCTCATTTAATTTAACGTCAATTACTTGGCTATACAAATAAAGGTTGTTCAATACAACCTGAAATGCCCACACCAAAAGTGGTCTACGGTGGAGCCTTTTTAAGCGAGTATGTGTATACGTATAATGGTTTTGCCAAAGCGAGCCTGTGAGAAATATTCGAGTGAATCGGGCGCGCGGGCGCAGACCGGAATGCGGGCGCGAGGGCGGATGCCGGCTCCTTTGAGCGGGGCTGCCTCCGCGGGACCAACAACCCGCGCGGAGAAAGGGACTTTTTCATATACAGTGTCTATTTAACGTCCAAACGTCAGGATTAAAGCAACAGAATTCCTTCATAAAACCACACCTTCGTCTGGTCACACATGTTACGATACCGGATTTTCCTTCATGTCATTATTTACGTGTGCCTGCTCTAGTAAAGTAGGTACTGTCCTATGCGCTTAAATGGACTGACCTGGTTTCCAACTGATATCGTTCGCCAATGCGCGTTTATTTAAATCGTATGCACATGCAAGAATGCTGTGTGGAGCCATAACATGCAATGCAAACATAACTGCTCTAAAATCTTTAAATAAGTATACGTTTTCCTATACTATTTTGGGAAGTGGTAGAACCCAAGCGGGAACTTGCCACCGTTAAACCAATTTCTGCAGTGGTGTACCTATTTTTAATTGGTTGAAGTGTTGTTTCCGACGGGTTTGAATATGATTTTTGCATCTACATGCATGAATTGACTTGAATTTAGTCCATATTCTCACTTGCTACGACACTAACCATATACACTTCCCATGACATCTTCGGTTTAACTTAAGTTCCTTTTAAATATGGTGTTTTGTTTCAGACTACGAGTTTACACTGTACTCAGCCAGCACGCTAGCTTCTTGCAGCATTGCCGCTGCCTTGCGTGGGCTGGGCTTGGACGGACACCTGCCACGTCTACAAGAGCTAACTGGGATAGACTTGGTGAATATCGATTTCAACTTTATATGATAAAAAGAACCATCTCCAAAATTAAGAAGCACGCCGAGCGGGAAAGATTTTCAAAATTCAACCCATGAGAGGGTCAAAAAGGATGTTCATTTTCCTTCATTCTATCCTCCTATTGCAGTCATCTTCATTCGTATTAAAACTCTTCTCGTAGCATATTTTGCGTTCTCATTATATCATGCGTAAACTCAAGTTTGTAAGAGCCACGATAGAACTCGATGATAGGTATAGTCCTATTCCATTTTTATTAACCTGTGTTTTATTGCAGGATTGTCTTCAAACGTGCTTAGAACAAGTCGAAGAGATGGTCCAAAGCACAATCGAGGAAGGGGTCATATCGGTCCCAAACGGGCAAGCGAGGGAGGCGACGGGGTGGACCCCCCCTCCCACGCAGGACAAGGCGCACAGTAACGCCGCCACACCCACTGACGTCAGAGACGTGCACTTCTAACACCGAATCAATGTCTACCGCCGCCACGCCGTGAGCACTGTACGGATCGGAGTGAGGACTTTTGCTTTAATTATGGTGCATTAGTACGAAAATACTTTAAACTAGAAAGATTACTATACGGTGCATCCGTGATCGAGGACTGATACCAAGACTGACAATTGCATGTGTCTAAACGTAGTAACCTACTTTCTACATGTATAATTTAGCACATATACCTACGTGGATAGTTTTTTTTATAATTATAAGCCCTGCGTGCTACTTGTAAATTGCCTCTAGTCTGTTTGCTAACAACTTGGTGTGCTCAGAGGCGTCGTGCTGGACAATGCAACCTGTAATATAAATCTTATATTTACTTTAATTCAGTTCTAGTTAATGTGGTTTTTGAAATTACAAACTACCTCTTAATTTTTAAGACGCACACTTCTGCCTTGTATTGTATAAGTACTATACATCGCCGAAATAGCCGTTTATAAAAGTTAGTAATAGCGTCATGTTCACAAGGGACCAAAGTTAGCACTTCACTTTTTTTCTTTGAACAGTTGTTAGGTAAACTTAACTTACAAATAACGTAGATGTTTAGAATACATGTTTTTTTCTTCATTTATTTCAATAATTAAACTACATACTAAGAGAGAAGTTATTTTGTTTTACATAATAAGATAAAAGCGATGCAACATTATTCTACTTGCTTATATGTATAATATTACGATAGTGCATATACTGCATATGCAATACTGTAAATAGAGTAGATACTTACTAGTACAGGAAATGGACCACCGTCGATGAATTATGTAATATCTTATCAACTCCCACAATCGTTGTGATATAATTTTTTGTAATAAACAGACTATATTAAGATTTTTAATATGTAACAGCAAGTCAGTCCTTTATAACTAGTATCGGGGGAAGGCAATAAATTACGCTTTTATATGGTAAAAAACTTACCTTACTTTCTCATATAAAAATGTCGTGTGTAGGTACTGAGACTGTGCAGTCTGTGCACGACGTTTTTAAACAGTTATCTATGTAAAGATTCCAGCAAAGCTTCAGCTACACATTATATTATAATATCACTGGTTTTTGGAGTAGGCAAAGGGCTGTATATTTTTGTTATAGAAGATTCTCTTTAATTAATATGTATGTAAGTAAGCATTTAAAATTGTTCCTTGTCGACGAACACTGTTCCAGCAGTTAAGATTAGGGGATCCAACATATAATGTGATAGTGTTTAAATATTGATTTAGCTTCAAATCATAGTCACTTCCAGTCATAATATGTTAACTTAGGGGTACTATGTGTTTGGATTAATATTAAGGAGAAAATGGAGGCTCCAATGCAAAAAGTAGATTAGTCACAAATCCTTAAGTTACACGCAGTAACATTACGTTAACTTTCATCAGGATTGATTCAAGCGTGGTGACGCGAGTTTAGTTCGGTATCTGAAGCTTAGGACTCAATGGTTTATTGCATTAAATAAGATGATTGGACCTTGGAAGTTTTTTAGGGTTTAATCTACTTTTTGCATTGGCAAAGTTAAATAGATAAAACAAATAGGGCTTTCACTTTCAAAAGTAATGCTTTTTTACGGGACTCGTCAACATTATCTTAAATATTGCTTTTCTGGAGTGTTTGTAAGTTGTAAGGATATGTGCAAACTAAAAGCAAAAAGGTTGCTTGTTTCTTCTTCTTGCATTGGGCCCTCCAAATAAAAAAAAATGTGATTTGAGAAACCTAGCATTAAGTTTAGTATTAATTAAGTATGTATGTATTAATTAAAATCATATCGTTCCTATATTTCATTGGAAGCAAACAAAGGCAATAGTAGAGTTCCACAACGTTGTACTTAATAATACACCAGCAGTAAAGCGGAACATAACTGTTACATTTTATAATTGTGATATAGTTTCCACAGATATTAATATTATAAGTATGTTATTTTGCTTTTATATTTAAGTACGGGTGGCGCAGGCAATGAGTAGGGTGTAAGTTTAAATTAAAATGTAAGATCTTTATTTTCGTTCATAGTAAATCTATAATAAATAAGATTTATCGAGTAGTCCAACGTCTTCCATTAACACACAAATGTCATTGAGAAGCCACCTAGGCAAGGCGATGAGTTTATTGACAAACCATGTAAGTCGCACTGTACCTCAGATTTTGCTATGCAACCTATCAAGAGTTTCTTTAATTGAATACATTATATTATTATACTTATATGTGTGTACCTATATATAAAGTGATGTAAATAGACAATAGACTAGATGTAAATGTAAATATAAAATATGTTATGCTCTAAGCATGTGGTGCCATAAGAAACACTACTATGAAAGTATTTTGTAAAAATTTAAATGTTTATTTGTGAGTGAACTTACGTAGAACATTATTATAGTTATATAGTTTTATTTCAAGCTTAAACTTTATGATTACTGACAAATTCATAGTAGATATGATTTAGGTAACACTAGTTCGGTAATATATTGCCGAAGTAATTAAAGTTGAAAATAACATCGTAATAGACATCTATTAATTACACAATATGTATAAAATCTTGTGGGAAAATATACGCATTACAGAATAGACTTATTTAATGCTTATTTTGGCTTTTGGACTGGCTTATTTTAAATAGGTGTAAGAGTAGATAAATTGTTATGAACTACCTAGTATACATTTATAAAGGATCGGAAAACACAGATTTTCCATAACTGTAAATAGATTATTTTTAATAGAGCATTTGACTCGGTAGAATCGTGATCTTTGATACTATAGACTAGCGCATTATTATGTAAGTAAGAAGCTAAATTCTAAAGATTGTCAAGCAAGTTTGCGTTAATTTTGATTTTTATATTGTGAGTACATTTTAAGTTACTTTCTGTATGAACATTTATTACAGTTGGAATGTAGATATTTAAAAATGACAATAAAAAGCTCCAAAATTTATTGAAAAACGTTTTATTTGATAAATTTATTGTGACGGTCATATTTATTGATCGCGATTTGCACGCAAATTCATTGATGATGACCAGCAGAAATGTTTTTCTGACTAAACGCCGAGATTAGAAATTCGATTGTTGAATTTTAAGTTTTGTTGATATCGGGCATATAATTATGTAGTTGAACTGGGGTTTATAATTCTAAGTCCGACATACGACTAAACCTTGACTGTTAAGGCTTAATATGAGGATTTATTAACGATGATTACTAGACGTATCTAAAACATGGAATTCTAATTTCCAACTCACAAGTTCGTAGAACAATATTGCGAGTGTTGCCTCTTAAAACCTTACAAAAATTTCATTTATATGCGTACCTAATATAAATAAAATTACGTGACAAAGTGTCAAGTCGTAGCGCACGAATTTTTATGAGTTCAAATGTGGTCAAGTGAATGTCTCGAATGACTTCAATCAGCTTTTAAGATTAGAATAGAGAAGAGAGAATAGGCAGAATTTGAAAAAAAACCACTTTTCTCGTCCAAATAGAATGGTTAGGTGGGAAAAGTGGAACAGCCGAATCTCCAGGAACAGGAAAGAGTAATGAAAAGAAGTATTTTTTTCAAAAATTAACGTTTATTAAAACAATTTTACAATTTCATACATAACGGAAGAGCTATATCACTTTTAATCACCGATATTTAATCTGTATTCACTGATATTATAATTATATACATTGATGAAGTTGAGTCCTACGAATTGTGGACTCATTAAACAGGTAAAAAAAATTACACTTTTATTGCAGCCGGATGTAATCCTACGATTTTACGTTTAAAATTTTACAATATTTCTCGAGGTTTTGTAAAATACACTGCAGTTAGGCGTGATGTATGTCATGTTCATAAAGATATTTATTAATGAATGTCACAAAATAATTTTCCTGGGTAACTAAATATTGATATTAGTGTTCAAAATTACTAAATGCAAACTACTGCTAAAGTAAATAATACGATTATAGATACTACTCGTAAATCGTTCGTTCGTATAGTTTTCTTGTAGTTTCATACAAGTTTACCGAAAAGTAAATTTATCGTGAAACTCGATTTATGAGGTTCTGAATGATAAGCACTTCTCTAGGTATAATTCCTTTTTAGTTTACATTATACTACACGGTGGCTTCGAGTTTGCCGTGAACTCGCGCCCAGCTTCGCCGTAGCGCACTCCCGCTCACACATGTTCAGGTGGTCTAGTACGAAAAACGAAACGAACGCTACGTTCGGACGGATCGTGCGTTTACTTAACACGAAAGTCCCTCGAAAGCAACGTGCGAGCGAAGTTAGTGGTTTGACAGTTTTCCTTTAGTGGACCCTAACACGAAAGTATACGAAGTTCCGTCCGAACGTAGCGTTTGTTTCGTTTTTCGTACTAGACCCCCAGTATCGATGGGCGTTTTCCCACTACCCGAGGACGCAAAATTGTATGAAAGTAGGTATATGGCGCGTCTATCTACTCGCCGGTCTCCTTGGCGACTCCTCTTGTGTGCTAGTGTCCATAGCACGGTTCCTCGTCGCTGTAGCCGTGTCGGTTAGTGGAAATACTCCCGATGACCGTTCGTGACTGGGGGTGCGGTTTTATTTCCTTATAGCGCCCCAAAATAATACACTTAACTAAAATATTTGGAAGTGAGCCGAACAACAAAGATTATAAATGTCTATATTTCTTATTCATCAAATATTATTTTTGGCGGAGACCTAAAATATCTAATTATATTATTATACACAACAAATTGCTTATCAAAAAGTTGGGTACTTGGAATATTACATCAATCTTATCGATATTTTGCAAATATTATATTACGGATACTGTCTTGTCTGCTAAGATCTTACAAGACCATACAGACATCTCAACATTAACTGAATTCTAGAACTTTTCTTCAAATTAAAAGTACATTGAATTTCTCTAGCCCATGCTGGAAGGATACGCTTATAATTAATTTAATAACGAATATACATTTCCACAACCGCTTAATTGCAACTGCGTTTTTTTTAGCATGTAAGACCTTCCTGATGTAAACAATTTGTATAAATATTTTCTCAAATATTGTCAAATTGTATAGGTACAGCAGTGGCAAACATTTAAATGCAATGATTGTAAACATAATAAAACTGATGTTGCATAAAAATTATTGGTCTTAGAGATAACGAAATATGATAAAAATCTATACAGACCGGTTCCATACTAATCTCGGCTCACATATCCACTACTTTGGGAGTGCTTTTACCTCGGAGCCAATTCAGGAGAACTGTTGGGGTACTTTGGGAGTCGCGAGCTGGAAAACAAAGGAAATATATTTTGCGATGAACTTTCTCATTGCTTTAAATCTATAACAATATTATATTCAAAGAGTAATGGACAGTTTTGTCTTCTTTACTGTCCATTCCTTTTACACCCAAAGAGCGATGTAGAGAGTGAGCATAGACTTAAACTTGCTGCAATCAATGCTAACTTGATAAAAAATAGTAAGATAAAAGTAGTAATAGTAGTATTAGAAGTAATAGTATGATGGAAGATAGAAAGTAAGATTAAAGACAGCTGGGCTTGCTGAAAATCAGCGCCGCGGCCACAGCTGCGGCATTATATTATTATTTGTATCTCTTTGACTTTCACGGGTCCCAGGTGTAACTGGACCCGGTCATTTGGAAGGCTTGCGTGGGGACACAGGTCCAACACGTAGAGGCCCCTTTGAGACACATT
>DWMR01000794.1:0-11021 GCA_018245355.1 Dalla costala | reverse complement strand
GACGCGGAGGTAGATGCTCACAGGATACTATTGATCCCGAATAAATATATAGATCCCGAGGGAATCAAAAGTAGTTTTTAATCATTTCGTTATTAACAGGTTCATGGGTTTCCAACACAGAACTCCCGGAACGAGTACCTACTCCGTAAATAATTGTAAAATGTTATTTTCAACATTTGTTCTGTGAATATTTGTACGCATGCCATGCCCATTCCTGTAAAATTGTATTGCAAAGTCCCAGCTGTCGAGATTAGAAATAGCGCTGCGGGGTGTTCAACAATTCTAGTTCCGATGCAAATTAAACTTCCGTGTTCCGTTGATGAAACTGTATTACTCTGCTAATATTCAGTTGATTGTTTGTTTAGCTTTGCCAAGGCTTTCTAGAATGCTTTTGCAATCTTCTGATCTACAGCTGCAGCATGGACGCTCGCTCCTGTTTAAGGTTAAGTTTTACATATTATAATGTTTCTTTCTTTCTCGCCATCAACTGTTACTTTTTACTGAAATGACATTGGAAAATAAACGACACAATGATAGAAAACAAAACGGCACAATAGTACATTTGGAATTGTATTTTAATAGGCCATTTGTGAACGCTCTTCCCAAGCAAATATTTTTCAGTTTTCTCTGAACAGATCACATTTTTTAAAATAAAACAAAAGTACTGTTTACATTAGCATTGTTGCTTAATTTACAGAAAGAGATAAAATGAATATCATTTGAGAAATGTGGAGATTATAGGAATAGCTCATCTGTACCTGTTACGACAAAAATGAACGATCAAAGAAAATTGCGTGAAGATTGTTCCCAAACGGCGCAAATGAACCTGACTAGCGCCATTTGCGAACAATCTTTAGCGAAAAAGGCAAAATGACACTAAATGCGCTGGAAGTTCTTTGTTTGTGCAGGATTGAATGTTTTTCGTTGATTCTATCGGTGACTAACTCTCTTTTCATATAACACTGTCTATAGCTTAAGCGTATCATTGGTTTTGCAATCATTATACGAGTAAAATGTAGGTTATCATTACAAATTAGTACCTGCCTACATACGACTTTTAGTTGGAAATAGATTCCGATTAAATCTAAATACACACACAGGTAAACGTTAAATGTTGGCATTTGATATACTTATTTGTTAAACTACTAAGTATTTCCAATTAAATAACTACTACTATATTTTACGAAAAACATTTTTTTCATGCTAAATGTATGCATTTAAAATTGTCCATAGACACTAGGACACCCAGGTGGACAAAAGAGCTAATACCTTCCTACCCAGTTTTTCCTCACAGCTATGACATGGAATGCTTCAAGAAGATGCTACCTTCTTATGTTCTGAAGGTATCCGTGCTCAGTATTGGGATTGGTATTGGGCCAGTGATGGGTTGTGATGAAGATGATGATGATGATCTACAAGACGAAGGGACGGCTCAGTGGACGTCAAAACTCTAATCGTGCTTCGAATTGTATTAAGGTCCGTATAATTACGGAACGTAGTTCATTTGTTCCCGTTACATCAAGCCGTGATATTAGAGATCGCGTGAGTGATTATGGTCCTGTATTGTGCGCAAAATGGCGCAAATGGCTCCCCACTGTGTTCACGGGCACGGTATAACAATACGCAAGTTGCTTTTGCTGAGACTCTAGGTTTTTGTACAAGTTTTTCTTCTCATATCCAAACTTCCAACTTCGTTTTGTTCGTATTACTGACAGGTGTATAGTGCATTTAATTACTACCTATTGTTCTCCACTTTTCAGCGAGATTGGACCTTTATTACGACGGAACGCGAACTTAAAATCAATTAAAGTTAACAATGGAGCAATTTGATTGTGATTATGTTTGTAAAGAAAGAGACTCTTTCGTCGCAGGGCGCTATAAAGCAGACGTGATTATTTTGATCATAGATTTTGAATTATCAACTGTTTTTGTAGTCATGGTAAAGCACCATCGTAGAATAAACTACAGGCCTGTTTCACAGGAAAAGAAACAACGGCAACTTACGGCTGATGGATAGATTGATACATGGATGGATTAATATTAATATCTGTGATTAATTATCCCTGTAGTGAGCCGCTAATCAGTCAATTACATGACATTATCTATTCTACCTAGTAATTGGAAACTCTTATCTCGTACAATAAACTACACTTTGCCGACATTGCGAACTATTCTCAAGTCATATTTTAAAGGGTTGACAAGCAATGAAAATTGCGAGCGTGCAGATTTTCGTGTACCGAATGTTTTCCTGGTGATAGATTATTTCTAAAACTCTTATAAGTTTTATAAAACGGAGGTGTCTCTAATCCCGAGTAGGTACCTACTGGACAACGAATGTCAAAAAAGTTTTGTTGCACATAGGCGCCGTTTACATTTCGGCCGAGCTTAAAATTTCTTAATGTAACACGATCCTTATTTCTGGTATTAAAGCAAAATCAACGAAATGGGAAAAATAAAATGGCTAAATGCCCCGTTACGCCGTAAAATGTACGGTGTTATTTTTTACGAGCCGTAAAACACGAGTGTGATATTGTTAGCTCTGCTACGTGTGATGGGGTGGCTCCTATTGCAGTGTTTCGTCATATTATTACAGATGTTATTCAATCAGAGATCATTCATATTTCCCTGTCCACCACTGTGAATGTACACCACTGCCCAACCTTCGTTTGTTAAAAGTTTCCATAATGCAAGTTTGTCAGGGAGAGATCCTGTTAGCGATAAGACCGCCAATTGTTCTACATTATGTACATGTACCTACATCAAGTGTTTTTGTATTGTATTCTACAAGAAGAAGACGAAGAAGAAGATAAAATTATTTGATTTATTTTCAGGTGCATACTGCAACATCATAAATAGAAAATAAAATAAAAGGGAAAAACTTCTAACCTAGCAAAATACATTTTCACCAGAAAATAAAACAGGAAGACCTAAAATAAAATATAAGAAGAAGAAAGATGAATGAAAGACGAAGCTTATAATTTATGTAGATAGATATGATCGTTGTTGCAGTTTAACGGAAAGTTGGGACACACTCAGCCTTTGCCGCTGTAATAACCCACGACTGCTTGCTTCTAGTGCGCCCATGTTGTTGAATAGTCCAGTTGCAGTTTAGTGCCACTATTTCCTAACACTACTTTATTTGTAGGTACTACTTTACACTACATTTTACTACTTGTTTTACTGCTTTAGTTCGTATATTAGGTATGCAAATTCATATGTAGGTACATATGTACTTAACCATTTTGGTATATTGATCTTAATTGTAATATGAACCAACTGTACCTACTGTTAAATTTTTGGAAAACCACGGAACCAATCAACGTAGTTTATGGCGCTCGTGTTACAACCGCAATGATTCGCTGTAATGTTTTTAAAAACCAACCAGCTACGAATTTAATTGAAATGGCATATTTCGTTACAATTGAAATATTATTTAAGTAGGATATTGGTAATATTGTACTTATCAATCATAAATGCTTTTGTACTATATAATCATCGTTAAATGCATAAAACTGGCGCATTTATTTCGTGTGTTCTAGATATTTTATTGTATTGTATGTTTTTACTTATGTAGCTTTAGAGTAAATAAACATTATGGATTATTAAAGTCATAGCCATTCGCTCGTATAAAATATCGTAAACAATAATAGTCGATCAGAAATGCAGGTATATTTTTTTTGGAATTCAATGAATTTCAATTTCAATGAATCCATCCACGTATTTGAATAAGCCTGGATCTGCTGAGGGCTATGATGATACGAGTCATAATTTTGTCTTTGATCAATCCTGAGAATTTTGCTTGCGAGTTATTGTTGTTATTATAAATACTGGTTGTACCTACTAGGATCCAGACACTCTTGTGCTTCTCATTATTATGTCCATCACTATAAGATTGTGGAGTTCCATAATGCTTATATTTTTATAGTCGTAGCATATTGTTACACCACGTGACATTGTAGTCGTATTGTTTTAAATGATGTAGTTAAAATTAAAAATTAATTATTTATTATCAAAACAGGCTTCTAATCTAAAGTACCAAAACTATTAATCCTTACGAAATTGTGCGCGGTTAATTTACCTTTGGGTAGGTAACTATTTGTATTGAAGCCAAACTTCTGCCTATTTGATTAATACGTTCAGGGATTAGTGAACATAAAACTTGATGACAAACTGATATTTTGACAGTTACCTACTTGCTTGAATAAAATTTCCGTCCATTAATTTTCAATGAAATAAAACTCATACATACCTATATTAAGATCTACATCTAACCATCAAGGCTGGCTGGTAGATAATGTTTTGAGCATTAAGTCGGCTTTTGTACTAAACGCAATAAAGATTTAATAAGTACCTACCTACTTATGATACTATGAAAATACAGCGATTTTCGCATTGTTTTCATGCCAATTAGCGTTCGTCCTGCTCAACTCTAATCCTGAAGGATATCGATACGGGGATTGACAGCTCTGAAATTTACACAAAATTGTAATAACTGCGTACATTTTAGGACCGTTTCTTGTACTCACTCTAATACATTATTTATTATGTAATCCTGGGTAAGAGCTGTGGCAAGAATGTTTTATGCTAAATGTTATATTTACTGAACTCTGCATAAATTACTGTAATTCGATAATGTTTCCCGAATTCACAAGTTCACATTCTCACGTGTAGTTTCACAGAGGATTATGAAAATGTTTCATATTTGTCGGGAGAGTGGAACTGGAATATACCTATGAAAGTAAAAGCAATACGTACAAAAACTGTTATGGGCTCGGAGGTAATACAAAATCGATAGGTACCTACGGTAAACTCCAATTGATCAGACACTCATGTTTCGTTTTTACCATTCTCGTCCGATATGCCCAAAACAGAACAGTTTTGTTCTGGTTGTAACTAACTGGTCAACGCGAATATTAAAAGTCATAAAAGTTTAAGATTATATTTTCAATTTTTTCTTTTATTATTCGCTGTAACTTAAGTCATGAATAACAACAAATGTTACATTATTTCGTTAAGAAAAAATTGTCGTAACCATGAAAGTTGTCGTACACTTTTTAAATATTTATTGTCTATGGAGAGGAATCAATTAGATTTTTTTTTGTGTAGTAAAACTTTTGCATTAAAATATGTTGATAATATCAAAACACTGTACTATCTAATAAAGGCAGTAGCATGAACTATGCATAGGGGAACATTAAACCCTCCAGAGCAGTCTGAATAAATAAACAGCATCTGCAGTCTAATATCAGTAAGTTCTATCGGCTTACGATAATACAAAATCAATAGAGTAAGCCTCAATTAATCGGTACCGGAGCTCCCGGTACTTACCTACACACCCTCGTCGACACCACGGGAATAACTAGATATTTTCTCATGCCCGCTTTCCAGCCTTCAAAGGAAAATGGGCATTTCTTATGATCTAGAACACAGTTTTTTAATGTGTCACATTGATTAGTATAATAACATTTAAATTTCTAGCTTATCTTATTATACTTACATAGCTTTCCCGTAAGGGCCCATACGAAATTTCATTGACCGATTTGACTCCATTTACCTATCTGAATCCAAAAAGCTATGGTTTAAAAATGATTCCTACTTAAGTATTTCATGTATTTTTTCATACCTTTGTAATGGCATAAAGTATGACGTGAATTATTTTTTATTGCTTTTGTCGCTTCTCTTTGTTCTGGTCGAACCGATTTAAGACTTTCATCAAATGTCAATGAATCATCAAACCAAGTTTTAGATCTACTTTTCCTGATTTTATTTTGATTTAAATAGCATCCTGTTATGTCGATAGTACATAAGTTGAATCAGAAAATCAATTTCACAGTAAAACACGCATAGGTATAACGACGACATAACTGAACTCGAGAGGGACCACGTAATGAACGGGAGAAGTCCGACCCGGTTCGAAATGGCCCAATTATACAAAATTAATTTCATTGCTGTCTTCGCCAAAAAAGTGTAACGAGTTTCTAAAGCGCCACCGCCGTCCTAAAGCGCTTTATAGCGCCACCGCTTGGACACGGGTAATGGTCTAAATTTATTGGGTTAAATGGTCCGTGTGAACGGAAATTCAGTCCAAATTGTTCGCTTGTCTAATTTTTTGGATTCGATGCTTCATTTCACTGCTTCAACTGAAATGTCCAACGCGGACTGGGGTTAGACGCGACGCGACCTTTAGTACGATGTTTAGTTGAGGCAAATCGAATCGAAATGGATTTCGTAATGACACCGGAATCACCGGAATGGTGAATTTTCGTGGAATCGGAGTAAATAATGGTGTTTAGGGATGAATACTTATCTCAAGTTTTAAATTATAATAACAGTAAACGTACAGTTATAAAAATTCTGTTATTTTCACCTAATGGGCTGTAGAACTTCACCAAGTTTCTTATCACCTATGTACCTACTCGAGCAACACAACGTAGCCGTCGGCAGCCTAGGAAACCGATTATGGTATCGACCGATTTATTTATTTGTTAGGTATGGAGTATGTTAATTTTTTTACACACAGAACGTTTATACGTTATACGTTTATACTATAAACTAAGATTGAGGTGGTTGTTTAGCTTTATTTATAATAACTATACGAGTAAGCCTATCTGTGATTAATTTTAAAGGGTAAAACGGTTCACAACTCACATCGCAAAAAATCAACTATGTATCTAGAAGAGGCTACGATGTTACAGGCCAAACCAGTGGAATCAATCCCAAAAATCTCCATTTCTGTAATCAACCTAGGTGAACCTTGTGAGAAACAGAAAAATAACGACTGGTAGACGTTAAATCACAGTAAATTTGAGGCAGGAACACAATAACTCAGAGGAATGCCGCCATAACTGTCGCAAACATTGTTCGGATGATTCACGCTTTGAGTAATATGATGTTTTTCTCGAAGGCCGTGCCACGCTGTTTAGAAGAGAATGGTGACCTAATTGATAGAAATAGAACGTTCCTGTTGCGAACAATTCTTCTTTTGTCATAAGTAATTACGTACCACTGTAGTATGTCTAACTGTTCAGATAAGATATTTTTATTATTTATATTCACTCATAATTGTAAAATCTTAACTTAGGCGAGACATTACGCCTGATGACATTCTCCACCTAGATAATAACACTAGACAAATATTGAGAGCATGGGTGTTAAGTTAACCCTTTTTTAACATCGTCTAAATTTTCGACTTCCTTGCAAGAGTAAGTAAGATCAGTGATTTTTAATTTTAAAATTGTTCTTAGTTCCGACTAATTCGAAGAGTAAGTAAGTTCAGTGCTTTTTAATTTTATAATCGTCCAAATTTCCGATCGACCCGCAATATTGTTAAGATCGTTCAAAGTTCCGACAGATTGTCATTTCTAAACTCGCGTGTGCTCGTGCCTTTTGTTGAATGTATAACGCATACATTTTTCTCCGCTTATCAAGATTAATAATATTCCGGTCAGCTGGCTCAGTAGTAAACCTGATTGTAACGGAGCTATCGTTTTTGTTTAACCAACGATCGCTCGTTGCTTGGCGCCGATCCAAATGCAAACCTCGAAAACATTTTTCATCCCTCGGGAACGTAGCATATCAGACATAATGGTAACCGAAATCGCTAAACCGTATTTCCATTATGAGGTTAGAGCCTAAGTGCGCGAATACTAATATTGTGTTCGTATGAAATATGGGGTGAACTGTAGCGCCGTGCCGCCGTACTACTTACTACGAACAATTTATTTTCTGTCCATTCAACCAACTAACTACCATGAACATTCGGAAAGGAATTAAACTTTTAAAAAGAACCATCCGTATGGGGAGAATAAGGTATGAAACTTTGAATGGAAAAACGAATTTTGCGCAAGCAAAGCTAACTGAGCAAATATAACTAGATACTAAGTATAATGTAAGTTCAAGTTAGTATTGGATCTACAAATAATACATTATACCAATTAAATACAGTATTAGTACATACTTAACTTATAACTACTTTACGAGTAGGTCTATAGTATCTATCTACTTTTTAGGAGAAGTAAATTTAAGAAATGTTATAAATGTACACAGCTTGTTAAGACCAAATCAACAATGTTCTTAATTTCTCTTGTAAATTGGCACTGTAAATGGATATCACATCGTTTGTGGTGAAGTAGTCAGACTCTTGGGACTTGAAATAAATATCATTACGGAATAGGTACGTACAAAGTAATGGGGATGGGAAAATGTGTTGGAGTGGTTTCGTGTAAATAGACGTAAGATGAACGTCTGCTTGTTCATCTGAAATTGGCAGACATTCTTGCGAACTCCATGCCTGTTCGCTAGATCAATAACATTAAAACAATATTGTTAACAATGTAGCGTTTTTATACACGCGTCAAGCCGGAAGTTGGAGACAGCTAAACATTTCTAGAGAGCTTCCGTGCTTCGGAGGTCACGTTAATAAGTTGGAATCGGTTGATATAGTTAGATAACATTCGATAAGCGTTCTCGGAATACTTCGGGCGGCTTACAAACTTTCAAAACGGGTTGACCATTAACCCCACAATCAATCAGCTCTAGAGCGGCGTGGTCGACTACGCTACAGGCCTCCTCAGTTGTGAGGAAAGACCCTCACCCTGCAGTGGGCCGCTAATGGCTTGCAGCCAATAACAGTATTTTCCTACGAAGATGTCGTGTTCCAGAACAATTTAATTAAAGATTCAGAGTGTTCTATTCGGGTGGTCGGATAAGCCACGATGCAGTATAAATCGAGCATTATCACCGACGCCGTCACGAGAGCCGTTTGATTCAATTCCTGGTGCAGATTTACGACTGTTTGTCCCTGTACGCAGTATTTTCGCTAACATTTAGCAAAAGTACAGGAAATATATAGAAGAGAACTCGAGAGATCTAATACTTTTCTACAATGGACAACATGATGTTTCAAAAGTGGAACGAGCTATGATCGTCAAACTATGATTGCTAAACAGATGTTTTGAATATTTTGTAAGATCGTTAATATTAAATACGAGGAATAATTATTTATGTATTGCATGTTTAAAACGCTATTTAACTTAATATACAATTGCTTAAAGGCAAAAAACATGCTTTGAGTGGCCATTGAGATTTGTTTTACGGATGTTGAGTGCTTAATTAAAGGGAAGACTGGATATTTTAATCTCGAAATAAATTAAGTATTAGCATTTTATCAGTAAGTATCATTTTGTTACTTCTTCACTTACTTCGAATTTTTTTAAACCTGCTTATGTCATGCTGTATGCAGTATGACAAAAAAATTTTAGTAGACACTAAATATAATTTTATTCGTCTAAATTATAAATCACATTCAAGTCTCTTTGTTGAGTTACCTACTCTTTTTTAGTCATGTCAGCATTTTAGAACGAAAAATTTTGTTTTCTATTTGTTGGTTATTTTACGGTCTCTTAACGACGACAATACAACGACAAAAAGTAGGACAGTAAACGGGACATAATTAACGTTTTGTATTAAACGTGAAAACGCATTCGCGTGATGCATGATGGATAAATATCTCCCATTGTCATTCTAGAACGCAAATTGGAATGAATTGCAGGGTTTATTAAACCCAACAAACTCATTTCTACAATCCTCATTTGATTCGTTCGTTACGTCAATTCATAAATATTTTAGTTTCCTTACGTTTCAGTGAAATAAAGGTTGCTGATATCAGCACGGTTGGCATAAATTTGGGAAATCCTATCGGGAAAAGAATAGTGTGCCTAAATTTACGAGGCTTGGGAGGGTAGTAAAGCCTCGTTATATTGAGCTATGACCCAATCGAGAGTATATTACTACCATAATATATATGATCAGTATGATCACATAATATACCGTGACACTCCCTATGCAAAATTCCGAAAAATTTCGAGCGTGTACCTATACGGTAGTCACGGAAACTCCCTAGCGTACAAAAATAATGAAATATCACATTACGCATTGCGCATGATATTGAAATACTTACGTATCTATTTTTACTATAAAATAATAAAAAGTCTACCTTGATCAATTAAGGACCTTAGTGGAGAGATAATATCTAATTAATAACAACGATTTATTGCACTGAAAGGTTGATTACGATACATATTCTTAGGATCTGTTTACAAAAACAGTTATTTTAGTGTTGTGATGATCTCTAGTCCCACTAGATGCCCCTGTGTTGTGAGTGACTACCCAAAGCCCAGGGGTGCAAGAGAGCCGGTAAAATACCAATATTACTGTCAAGCGTGAGTCACTGGGATGTTGACTGTCAAGTAAATTGAGATACTTTTAATCTGCTGTGAGTCAGTCAGGCGCAAAAATAGATTTGTGATCAATAGTTTGAGCAACGACAACCGTCAACAGACTCAATTAACTGACGGGGACCACTCACAATCACAACCAATAAAACAATCCGCGAACAGGGCCAGCTAGGCAACTTCTAGTTGAGATGCGTTGCATTTCCTATTAACTAAGATAAGCTGAAAGACCGAAGAGATCCGACGGTGTCACTAATTGTGTCATGGAGCGTGGTAAATGTTGGTGTGAGATGTAACTTGCCGGCGCTGCCTCTGTGCCGCAGAGAATTAAACCGAAGTAAGTACTAGTCTCGGTTCCGCCTACATATTTAAACCTTTCGGTCTTGGCCCGTAGGGACACAACGCAAATTCCTTATTTAGATATTACCATAAAAAATAAACCATTGGTAAGCCAAGAATACAAGAAGCATTACGCTCGCTCACCTAATCTTGACATTGACTTCGACATAGACGCATCATGAAGGAATGTTATTATCATTCTATATATTATAGCACAGCATAACCGTAGTGCTCTCTACGTAGATTTAGTCAGCGACACCACTCGTATAAAATTCCCTAATTTCTATTTCAATGTATTTGGATTAATGTATTAATTTATTTATTTATTATTAATTTTTTTTTTTTGTATATAGATATCTATGCATGTAAATGTTAATGTTAGTAATTTATGTTAGTAGTTAAAATTTTTGTAATTCTCTATGTGTGGAGCTTTTTACCTGAGAAAAAAAA
>DWMR01000793.1:0-11024 GCA_018245355.1 Dalla costala | reverse complement strand
GTGACAATATACAAAAGGCGGTCTTATCGCTTAAAGCGATCTCTTCCAGACAACCTTTAGATAGTTGACAAGGATTTAATGATTGAAAGAGGGTATTACAGTTATAATCAACTTTATTGCATCATGCGTTATTATGACAGTGTCAAAGTTACAATGGAACAGCATGAAGCCCTGCAAAGGCGTTGCTATTTAATTAAATAAAGAGTTAGTTGCAAATAACTCAATCATTATTTTTATGTGTCACTGCTTTTTCTATAACGTGACCAAAATAACGGCACACAGTCTATAAGTCTTTAAATACCGCAGAACCGACAGCATGGCACACTTGGGATTGAGACTTTATTATAAGAATAAAAGTAGTTTCAGTGTGTAATCTATTCATATACGTAATTAATAGATGGATGATAACTAATAAGTATTTTATTTACCATAGTTATTGCACTATTACTTCAAATTTACCTAAATAGATCTATTGATGTTGATAAAACACTTCTCATATGAAGGGGGTCGCCCTCTTAACAATTAATTTAGTTCAGTTGCCAGCTCTATACAATTTCAATTACTCGTGCCTCGAGGTTGAATTGCAAGACGCATGCTATTCTGCCATTCTTTGCGAGTGATCACGTAACTCGCTGTTTCCTTTGCCACAACTCAATCTCCGATGTCATTAGGAAACCAATTTAAAAATATACATATAGGTCAAACTTGTTATGATTTGATTAATTTATACTTAGTGTTTGTTCGTGCAAATGTCTTGGATTTTGCTCAGTGAAGTGAAGTCATAGCGTTATAAGAATTGTATCGCTGTGGTGGAGTGATATTTTATTTTAAGAATCTCATAATTATGATACGATTTATTACAATATTCAGTGAGAAATGTTTGCCTATAATTTGTCGTTAATTAATTCTAAATTTATATTTTATAGATAATTTAATTAAGACTATTTTTTATGAGTACATAGTGCTGTTTATGACCTGCAAATTAAAAGCTATTTAAACAAGATGGTGAAATAATATATTTTAAAATAACTTTCTTTAAGTAACTGCGGAATTATGTCAGGTTATATCAAAGACAAGCCCCTAGATAACAATCGCTGTTCACCGCAATTAGACGTCAACGCAAGAATGCGCATTCGACAAACATTCAAATCTTTTCGCACAATTACTTCCTTAACAAAGAAGTTACGAAATTTCACAATTATATCCGTTGTACTTGTAACACCACAATAAGGTGTTTTGAGACACTCGCACGAGAAACTCTTGGGAAGTCGTTATGCTCTACCAAGATAACAATTTTGGTTAATGACTAAGCGCTGCTGTTCTAATTTTAATTCCAAAGTAGGTACTTACCTAAAATAAGTTTGTAGGTTGTAAACTATAAAATGTAACCCCGTCTCAAAAGTAAAACCCGTTCTTTCTCTTCCTGGTGGTGAGTCAGTAAAGTTTCAGATAAGTAGAGAGAGAGAGAGAGTTGAGAAATCCTTTCATTCCGTGGATGTAGTCAAGTAGACAGTCCTAATTAGAAATCTATTAGTACATAATTTAAGTACATAGTGTCACAACACGCGCACGTAAAGATTTTCCGAAGTAGCTCGGTAAGCACAGGAAGAGGGTGCAATTATATGACAATTTAGAAATACCTAGTTAATGTTTCTAGAGCCCCGGCGTGCGTGAGTCATTCGATTACCTCCGCACTCCGATCGGTCGCTACTTTCTACCGCTTGTGAGCCTCTTCGACTAAATGATCCTTGTGTAACGTTTGCTAAAATAGAAAAGCGTTAATATTGTCTTTTATAGACCGCTAAGTTCCCAAGGCGGTTTCGTCACAAATGTGCGAACAGCATGGTTCATATCCAATTCCACATCTCGTGTTAAATAGATATGGTAATCATTGTTAGCCAATAAATATGTCTTCACATGCGAATTTTCCCGTCTTTCGAGTAACGAAACAACAACGGTAATCACAGCTTACTTCCTACAATGTACGATAATGTACGAGTATTATAATAGAAATGCCAAAGTTTCTTAGGGTGGCATATGTTTGTATGTTTGTTACTCAATGACATAAAAACTACTGAACATATTCTTATGCCCTGGAATAGCACAAAGGTAATTTTTTTCAAAATATAATCTATAAAGGTGGTTGAAGAAGGAATGAATGTTTGTATGGGGAAACAATTTTTTTAACGCATGCAGAGTCGTAGGCAAAGTCTTGTTATACTATCCAAACAAATAGTGCAGCTAGTAAATTTAGGATTTTGCATGAAACATTCATTCATAATGCAACATTGGTACTGTTCGTCTCGCCTTTTTGTTTACCAATCCTCTTTAAAGTAAACTAGCGTCTATTTTTTCTGGTGTTTGGAAATAATTGCAATTTCAACAAGTTCTGAACTAAGCAGACTAAGATCGATTTACTCGGACAAAGTTTCGTCATTTACATTTTCGCTTGTCTTGTCAAAGTTATAAATTTGAAAGGTCCACTGAAACAACTGAACTGAAACTCTTCTATTTTAGGATAAAATGTTAGCAAATTGTAATTCCCTTCATTTGTTTATTTACGTAAAATATTAATTTAGTAGATTGCAGCTTACCTGCAGTAACATCTGTTTTGTCCATAAAACACCCATTTAAAGCCCTTTGGGAGATGAATAAATTGCTTAGAAGTCTTGAAAATGTGGTGATGAGTCTGAGTCTTTGACATATCTTTGTTTAAATCTAGGTTTTTCACTTTAACGTTTATCTGCGTGATGCACCTACATTTCCACGTTTTGTTACGTAGTTCGTAGTAGAAATATATCTAAATAAAGAAATCACAAAATATATGGAATGTATTCAATGCTACTCACGTTTTGTATCCAATATCGCTTATAGGTGCTCATTATTAAGAAGTAACTATGTATTTATAAATATCTTGCCAATGCAACATTTTCGAGTTTTATTCAAAATCTTTATTTAATATTAATATAATTAAGATTATATGTGACTATGAATGTTGTGTATCCACAATCAGTTAATTACCATATTATTATGTATAGAATAGGAGGCACCAGTAGATATGACCCACTTTCACCTCTTAAAGATTCACATAACTACCTACTACCACCTCTTTATATTTGTGTATACCTACCTACATTATTTTAATAGGAGGTGAATAGTCATATTCGCATTACACAAAAAAGGCCTTATTATAATTGTTAGTATTACTGTGTCACACCGCTCGTCGAAGACTGAAGTTCAATCGAATCGTGGCAGTCGTCTACTGCCCGCTTAGACCGTGGTCTAAGACTGCACGCCTCTCACGCAATCCTTCATGCCGCGGACAAGTGGTTTGTGAAATGAGCTTCCATCTGAAACATTCCCACACAAGTCGATGTAGATCCTTGTCTGCTATAAAAAAAGATAAATGATAAGTTTTGGTCACTAAAAATACATGTTGAAATACCGCAATTAATATACTTACTTCAATAAATATTATTATTATTATGATCACTGTTATCTACTAAATATCAAAAATCTAAACTTGTTTTCTAACGATATTGAATCACAAGTCTTCATAGACACAGATTCATATGTGCGAATTCGATTAAAACAAAAGAAAGTGATTCGCTTTGGTGTCAAATTTCCCTGTCTACAGCATTCGACATAAATATATTTTGTTTCTATCTATTTTGCTTTCATCTCTCTCATACTTTAGTTCATCATAATAACTATATCATATGACTGTAATGTATCGCCAAATGTAATAAAAGTGCGAATAAAGATTGAATTACAAGAGTAAAGTACCTAACTTCATTTCTTATTAGAGTCGCATAACATAGGCGACTACCGTAAAATCTACCTGAATACTCAGAATACAGAGCCTGAATATTATTAGTCTAATTAAAAAGACATGCCCTGTTGTATTGTAGATCGAAGCCTGACCTGGTTAATTCATAAATGTCGAGGCGGCAATTCAATTGGCAAATGATATCGTTGTATTCCAACTAAGTTTGTTGTTCCAACTAAGCTTGCTATTCTTATTCAAATTGCAAATTCGGTTGCGTAGGTAAATATCTGCTCTCTCCATAGTACGCTGGACGACCTCGAGCTTTCGAATGAGGCCGATGGTAAAGGACCACTTCTCGGATCCGTATAAGTTAGGTTGTGATTCCGTGATGACCCGGTGCCTTGTTTTTGAGCTGTTAGATAGTTTTTCTAGGCTTATACAGACTAATGTCCGGGATAACTTTGGTATAGTTAGTGCTGCCAGCACTCTGGAATAGTTTTACTCGCTTCTCTTGAGCTAAGCACCAGCGGGTCCCTTATAAAAGGTTGTAAGAAAAAACTTCTTAGAAAATTTCATGTCACTACAGTCATTTATGTTTACTCCGTCAGGGGTTGGACTTCTGAAAATGCTATCTAGCTTACCCGGGTTACATAAGTCGTCGCAGTCGTAGAACAAAGACGGATCGGCAAATTGGCAACTTTTTAGGACAGCACTTTAAAGTTTCTACATAAGGTTTTACGTAAAGTAATTATGTAAAAGAACAAACACACGGTATCATATCCAAATTTCAAGATTAAAACTAGGTACTCATTTTCAAAATTCGACAGAAAACCTCATGTAGAGCACTTTAGTGCTCTCCTGAAAAGTTGCCAATTTGCAGATCCGTCTTTGTTCTTCGACTGCGACGAAGTGTTTCTCCTGTGCATGGATGAGTCAATAAGACAAGCGTTTTTTTTTAAACTTAGTATAGAAGTATAGGTTATTATGGTGCCATGCCAATGTTTATTCAGCCGTGTGTGCTGGCGTCATTGTCTGTAGCTGTACTAACATAATATAACTGTCTGCATGCATATGCATTTTGTGTCGTAGTAAAATCGTTTGAAATAAATGAAATGTGTGACACAAGGCACCACAAAAGCCTTAGGATAAGGACAAGGATAGTGTTGAATGAATCCCACGTTCTTACATAAAATAAATAGACGTGGAAATTGCTTATTTGGTTATTTTCATTTTCATACTCCTAATATTCACCCGCGAGACATTACTTTTTTATTGAATAAGGAATTGACTTTTTAATTTTTTTAATATCATAATAATCATAATCAATTTTATTGCATCATGAGTTGGTAATATTACAGGTGTCAAAACGGTTCATAAGACCATGAAGATCTTCCAAACGGTTTTTTGGGTCTATTACAATAACATTTCATTCATGAAAACCCAATGTTCTTTTTAAATTTTTGTCACCATATCAATAGACGACTACGGTTTGTTTACTACCAGGGATTTTACGAAAGATTTATTCTTATTTGTATCCAGCAAGCAGCTTTTGATCTATAACCGGAAATGCAGCGTTTTTCAATAACAAACCTTCTTATACGATAAAGTCACTGAAATCGTCACTATTCAGACTCCATTTAATACAAACCTAATAAAATATAGCACATGTTCAATGTTCATACTAACTAGCTGACTCACCCGATAACGACGCTAATCTCAAAATCGATAAAATTTACAAGCGTTGTTTTATACATCTACTCGTAAGTATTGTAGGTAATAAATCAGATTTGTTGGTGTTAACCCCGTTCAAAAGGTTATGAAACCTACATAACGTTTTAAAGCCCCTAGCTATTTATTCAGTAGTTACAAAAACATACCGACTCCACAGACTACACAAACATTGCGTACTTATTATTTTATCTGTATCTCTACTTATTTTTTATCCCTCCACTGGATTACATTGGATCAGCGTAATGGAGTACATCTGACTTTTCGAAGATATAGAAACGTTTATATCACTTGCACCGATTAGGGAAGGCAGTCTAGCAGTTGACTTTTAAAGACTTATGGATAGATTAATATAACTTGCGTGAGTGGTGAAGGAAAGAAAAGAAAAGTTAGAGTTAGAGAGCTCCCCTTAATCATTTTAAAGGCGCGTGACTATGGCGCTTAAACATTTCCTAGATCAGAGATCAGAGTAGGCACGTTTGTTGAATGGTAATGTTATTAGTTGATAAGTTTTTAATCGTACATAATATTTTAGTAAATTTTTTCAGGATTGTTTCGAATCGTAGTTAGTTTGTAGACATTTTGAAAAACATAATATTAGCTGTATAATTCAAATAAGAAGTCGGTATGTAAATGCCGAGAATAGTAGTTGTAGTGTATGTATTTATTTACTTATTTATTTATTTTAAACACTTTATTGTAGGTACACCAAATAATAACAGCAAAACTTAATCTAAGGTACAGGATATATAATGTACAACAGGCGATCTTATCGCTATATAGCGATTTAGTTATATGTGGAGCATAGATTCAAGGTTATATCGGACACGTTCATTTTGTATGATTTGATACGGTTCGCAAAATGTTTCTCTAAATAATCAGTAAATATTCGGCCCCTTTAAGCCTGGTTGTAGGTAGGTACTAGTACCAAAGGGCTCGCCGCCACTTAGTCTGCGGACGAGAATCGTTTGTCGTTTGTAAAAAGAGGTGGAACGAAAGTCTGAACGAAAGTTGCTTAATATGTGGGGCATGTAGGCCAGGCCACCCGGCGCGGCGTGCGTCTCAGGCTCGGCCGGAGTAGCCGGACGGGTGTTGTGAAGAAAGTAGTGGCGATGTCGTCACAGCGACGGGAGCAGCCTCCGACGTGGCTGACATCTGACATCACAGCATCGCTCGACACGCGTCGTGATGGCAATGATGTCACACGTCCATTCATCGCTAGCTCCGAGTTATTCACTACGTTTGCATTCGTAACACGAACAGAAACAAAGTATCTAGGTAAATTACTAATTTATTTGGCCGCTACGGAGGAGCAGGTGAAAGTGGACGACGAAATAGCTTAGTTTTTAAGTTTCTGGTAACTATTTATATTTTCGCAGTAGATGTGCTTCATTTTTGTAGGCTGTTTTTGCGTAGCTTTAAAAATTTCGATAATTATTGAGAATTGACGGTTCACTTATAAAACTATCTCCATTACATTTTGATTGAGTTATAATGAATATCTTATTATTTACTAAGTACCTATCTTATTTAAAAAAAGTTCCTATGCGTCTTAAATATTATATATGGCATATAAATATGGTTAGCTATGTAGCCTTACCTAAAGTAAGTAGGTATATAATTTTTGATGGTAACACTTGGAGGTAGATAAATTATTACAAACTTTTTCAGACTTTCCAACTAAATACAACCTTGTATACCTAGGTACCTAGTTGTGCGATATTCATGTTTGAAAACCAATTTAATGTTTTAGCCAGCGCCTTTATTTTTCCAAATCAATACCTACAATGACCTACACATGCCAAACATGAAGCACAGCTTACTGTGGCTTCAACATATTTAGATATAGGTACCTAAGTCATTAAGTAGCTTTATAAACATCATGATTATCATTCTTATGATAAGTTATAGGCATGTAGAGACTTACAACAGTTAAATAGTCGATCTGATACTATTAGGTAGGTACTTTATTGTTAATGATTCGGTAAATCGGAAATATGATGCAAACTTTATCAAGCATTATTGAGTGTTCCTGTTGTTGTTTACAGGTGGGCGACCAGGTGGTGAGCGTCAACGGGTATCGGGTAGACGACGCCGTCCACGCAGAGCTCGTGCACTACCTCGCTGCTCAGTCCAGGCTCAAGGTTAAAGTCAGATGTGAGTAGACATCTAAAGTAAAGTCTACTTGGACAAAGTGGGTTTGATCAATGTTGACTTTGATATCTACCCGTTAACACATGACATATTTGATTTTGATCAGTCTCTATCATCTCTATCATTCGACATCGCAGGTCAGACACTTGCCGCCATCTTGTTTCGCCAATTGACTTCCTATGAAAAGTGTTTACACGATTAAACTACCGTGCAAGTAGGTAGTTGTTAAATATATTTTTTCAAACTGTCACCAGGGCATATATAAAGCATAATGTACCATATCATATACCCGCGCCCCACGGGGCGGTGTCAATCGTAACCGACTGAAAAAGTTAAAACTGCTTGTAACAGGTACGAGTAGGTACACTGTATAGATTCACTGTACAGATATGTCAAGACGAGTCCAAATACGAAGTCCGTCATCAGATTCAAGAGCTAGTTCGGTATGTAAGCGAGTCCGTATATTCCGAACTCATATCTATTTGAAAAGCTAAGGAGAGTCGTAAACTTTAAACTGTGCGCAAGGGAGCGTCAAATGCGAAACAGAAGTAGGTACCTAGGCACTTACTGTTTAACTTGGTGATAAGCTTAAAATTTCATGAACTTTCCATTTTATACAACTAGGTCCGGTCATTTGTTCGAGTTTTATGCGCTAAGTAGGTAAGTATAAACTGTGGAAAAATGAAACCGGCCCTACAATGTCCATGCGAAATAGTGAAAACTGCACCAAGCTCTTTGTTTTTTTGAATAGTCACAGTGTTACACAAGATAATTCTTAATCACTTGTATTTGTTTTGACTTTTTTGAGCTATGGGAGAGTAGCGTAGCATTATTTTTCCTTTCTACTTTGAGGTAGAAGTGTACCTACGTTGAAAAAAGTGTTAATTTTCACGTTTGTGTGTACCTCTCCCATACAACGATGCTATACAAATTTACCGATTTAAGAAAGTTATGCAGGCCCGATTGGAGTGGGAATTTTTTGAACAATTAAGTAACAGTTGCTTGGTTCACACTAGGATTGCACACAAACATCGGCGTAGGTACATCTCTTTAAAAAAAACGTAACAGATGTGCTGCTACCACAGATTTGCTTTCTAGATTCAGATCCTGGAAAAGAAAAAAAAGAAAACTGCGACTGCGTAGGTACCGGTTCCGGCAACTCTATACTACACTAGTTCTACTGTCTCTGTAAAATACAGATCAAGAAACCAAATCAAGTAAAGTTATCGTGTATACCCATTGTGTATACTTACCTAAGTTATAAGTAGGTACCTAATCGATACAAAACTGTAGTAGCAATAGAAAAAAGAAATTAAGGCCCCGATGGCGTCGCAATAACTTTCATAACATAGAAAAGCAAGCCACCAGAAAACCATCGGATTCAGAATGTAGAGCACCGTATACTTTTTCAAACACCTATTTCGAATTCTCGAGTTCAATGATAAAAAACGACAGTATTATATACCTCCTGTGCACGTATCAGACTGTGAGTTAAGATTATTAAGGCATCAACACTTATAAAGCGCAGACCACACCGCGAGCTGGCGGGCGGGCATAGTTTCACCTTTTTTCATACTTCCGTTCACACCGCGAACTACAGAGCTAAGCTACGTCAGCGAGTACTCATTGTGCTCAAAAGATGTAAGCAAAATATCCGACACCGCGAGCTGGCGGGCGAACATCGTTCAAGTCGCTAGCGTAGCCCACTCACACGTCCGAGCCGTTTACTCATTTTCCGGTCTAACGTCCGAGAATTACAATTTTCCGAACGAAAAAACATTAAAAAAATAAATTAATAATGTTAAAAAGTCTTGGCGAAAAACCTTTCTTGTACACAAACTTTGTATGTGTTTAGATACAAAAAAGAAACTATGTGCTAGGATAGCTGAGACTTTGAAGAATAAGCTTATGTATACAAATTAACAGATATTTGTAATTAAACATACCAAAAAATGTATTAAACAAAGTCATAGATGCGGGTCGCCCTGTTTCGGTGTGAACCTGTGAAACTGTATGTATTAATTCCTGTGGTTTAGCTCGCCAGCTTCGCTCAGTTTCCTTGTCTCGCTTAGCCCGCCCGCCAGTTCGCGGTTGCATCGCCCGCCGAGCGCCGCGACGACCTTTCATGCACTTGCAACTTGTTCGATGTTAATGTTCGATATTAAAAGAATTACGAGTGATTAATTTATGAGCTATGTTTTGGAACTACATTCTTACTACTTAAAACAAATTATAAAATCACAATTCAGTTAGTCAGTGTTCAACAGTTGTAGGTAATCTACATAAATGCAAAAGGGATTGAAATTAAATAAAAAATTGCCCATTTTGTAAACAATTTGCATTGCGTACGTGTCTGTCTGGTAGAGCCTTTATCGTCTACATCATGTTACGGCGTTCGTACTACACTGTGGTTCTACAAAACCTCGATATTTGACCGGACCACCTGCTAAGGTATTGTGTGATGTTGCATTTCTGAGAATTGCCAAGACGCCAGTTGGATTCTGATAACCTGATTTGACGCGGTTAGGCTTTGTTTTTTAGAATGATACTTTTGCGATTTAAGCTCGTTTGCCTACTTGGTATTATATTGTCGTTATTTTATATTATAATTATTTTGTTTGCCAATTAAAAGTCGACAAACCATTTTTTTTACTATAAATTATTCAGTTACCTACTACTTATACTATTACTATTGATAAAATAAAAAGACGCCCAATTTATTCTAATATTTTATTTCAGATGTCGGGATGGTGCCAATAAAAGAGTAAGTACTCACTTAGTTTTTTTTTATAATGGCAAAGGGGCATACAGTCCCACTATCCACTGCCGCCCACGGATATCTGTGGCAAACTTCGAATAGGAACTGTTACTTAGTGCATATTTGTTAGTAATAGAACTGTGGGTGTTAGGACTGTTAGTGTGAGTTAGTCCTGTTAGTAAATATAGTATAAGTTAGTATTTGTCCCATTCGCAATATATGACTCTACATAGCTCTACGTAGCTTCAAATTGGGTGAGTTGTAGGTAGGTACTATAATATTTTCATACTATGATATATTTATATATACCTATATCTCTCATTTTAAATTGTGTTAAACTCTTACTAGTTTAACTTTTAATTCTTATTTATACCTGTAATTAATTGTCATTGTGTTCACTGTATAGTTTTAAAGATTTCCGAAATCAGATCAGATCAGGTTTCGTGGCAGTCGTCTACTGCCCGTCTTTCACGATCCTTCCTGCTGCGGACGATTGGACTGTGGAACGAGCTTCCACCTTTAGTAAGGTACCAGCTTTAGTAAGGTGGTAGAACCAGGTCATAGTACCTGAGTTCGCCCGGGGAGGTACCACCGCCGCACCTTTTTCCACCGTAA
>DWMR01000792.1:0-11025 GCA_018245355.1 Dalla costala | reverse complement strand
GACAGATTCTTTTAAAGGGAACTTGCTCTACATTTTCACGTATCTAATTGCTGTATAAATTTAAACAGAATGTTTACCTTTTTGTCTGCTTTTATGACTGAAAAATTTCTCCATTTTAAGTACCCTTCCATATAGTGTAGAATTTTATATTTCGTACTTACTTTTTATATAATAATTTTCTTGTTGTCTTCTGTAAAAATTCATCTTACTTTTTTATAAATTTGTTTATTCAATCTTAGTCAAAATTTATTAGTTCTAGAAAACTGAAACATAAAAGTATTATTTTTTTCCAAAAGTGTGATAAGATGTCGTTATAGAGCGTAGGTTGTTTAGACTAAGCCGACACTGGTCAGCTAATACACTGTGTACTATGGCACCCCAAATTTTTTCAGTAAATGCATAGAGACGCGGACAACGAACTGACGTACGCCGCCTGCATACGACATCAAGAAACCCTAACTGGTTTGAGAACATTTGAGTTGAGGCGGTATTATGGTGTCTGTTTTTATACAGCGTAAGTATAAAAATATCACTAGGTTTATGTCAAATCGGGCTCCGATTCGTGGGCTTGTTTAAAATCCACAAAGTCACGCTTACAACCACTTCATTAATAATTTACTATCGGAAACGCACACTTGATCCTCAAAGACTTATCTTTGTAATTTAGTTTTTTACTAAAATCCCACCCCACCCCGTTTGCACAGATAATAATAAAGGGGTTTTATTATTTTTTAAGTGCACGCTCGTTTGCACGCGAATGGGCCACTTAACCACGAAGACAAGCTCGCAATGTAGCGTAGATTTCCTCCCTATACTTATTTTATTAGGCATCTTTATGTGAAGGATAAAAGTCTGGCCACGCTTTTTGCGTGTTTCTCAGATTCGATTGTAAAACGTTACAGCTGGATAGTTGGATATGAGAACAAAACAGGAGTTGAAGCGTTGAATCGTTTTATCACAACAAAAAAGATCCCAACGCCATTGGGTGCTGTAATAAAATGGACACGACATAGTAGGTTTACGAGTGGAAGTGATACGCCAGCGACCAATCGGCTCGTTATCGATACAATCGAGGTGAATAAAGACTGAGTAGTTGTTGGACAGGTAGGAAGCAGGATCGAAGTTCGGACGTTACGTGTACGTGATCAGGGTGTCGATTTCGACTGGCCAAAGCTCGGATCCACCTGTTTCCATATTTCCATCTGACAAGAAACCAAAGTAGACAAATTAGACATGGAAATTAGAATACGGGCAACCTAATGCGAAGTGGTTATCGTAAATATCTTGCAACTTGCAGCTTGACAACTACTTACCTTCGTACAAGTAACACCTGTAGGATTGAAGGATTGAATTGCAAGTGCGTTGCCGGCTTTGAAGGACTATTTGATTAAGAAAGAAGAAATTCAAAATATATTGTAATCGCCAGTACTCGTATATTCGAAGTAAGTCACCTACTCAGGTTTCTGAGGAATAGATATCGGAATTTTACACCGGTATTATAATATCCTAATTTTTGAATTCGATAGATATGTACGAACAATGATAACAATAGACAAGTCTTGTACCCTTTTGAATATCTACACTTGTCAAATTTACGACGCCCTCCATCTCTACTATCAATGCTGCTTCTGAACCCCTGTCCGTATCACTCAGTGTTTTGTAAATTTAGAGATGCTATTACGTCAATGCTTTTCTTATTGCCTTTCGTTTTATGTCTTTATTGATTTTTACAAAGATAAGTCCACCAACTTGAGGAAAATTGCAATTAAGATAGTGAAAGCAGTAAAAGAAAATTGGAAAATCCTAATTAATAACAAATTATTATACCACTAAGTATTATATTCGGCCTTAAGCTGAGCTAAAGGTTTTGTGCGTTAAAGATTAAACTAATAAATGAATAAAAATGTAGAGCTTTGCAACTCTACATCCTAATCGTTATGAGTTCATCTCAAATATTTAAGAATCAAAACATTTCATATATCTCATTGCTCTCGTGTAGGTATCCTATTTAATAGGTACCTTTCTATTTAAGAATAATTTGCATTTAATCATTTCTATCCAAAACCATACTTACCCTTTTCACGACCTTGGTACCCACTTTAATTAAGAACGAAGACTCGTTTCAGAATCAAAATTTTAATTACACGGTCTTCAAATTCATTATTAATTTGTATTTATTAACCGTTAAAATGCGCAGAAGAGTCGCGGCTCAGAATCTCCGGATCACTAATTTGCAACCCCTCGCTGCGGTGGCTGCGGCGTGTGAGCGAGGACGCATTTGATTCTTATTCATGGCGCGGGGTCGGACCGACCGCGACCTAACGATTTGATAATGTATTCACTTGATAGAGCGGAAGGTGGTACTTCGCGAGTACCGCATTAAAAAACCAATTACAGCGTGACTAAATCGCGCCGCCGCTCTCGGCTATTTGTCAGACTTCAGAGGGATAAAAGTATATTCCAAATTTAATTTCACGCAATTTTAAAATTGGGGGCCAGTTGGAAATATTATATTTTATTGAGCGCCTGCTACAATGTTTATTAATCGATGTTTGAAAGTGTATTTATGTTAATAAGCGGGGTACAGTTTGTTTAATTTCGATTCTGCATGCGCAAGTTTACGGTTACTCACAAGTTAGCAAATCAGTAGTGCAATAGGCAAGGGTAGAAAAGTACCTAAACCTATATTATCTAACTGCTTACGGAAAATCTTATTTTAATTAATTTTATCGGTACAGAGAGTTCAATAAAAATATTAAAGGGAGATTTTACACTAACTATTTTGCTCTGAACTGCAATATAATTATGTATTAGAAGAATAGAATAATAATAATAAAAATGTAACCGATATTTCTACTTAACTTTCTTTTCAACCACTTAACTTTTGAACACAAAGTGCAATATAATTTTGAAAAGATGTAACAGATTTTAAGAAAAAATCTTCTTTGGGATCGAGCCGAGGGCGTTCTCGTAACAAACAGCCGCCCTAATACAATAACGGCCGGAACAAACTGCGCTATAAAATATCACCAGTGAATAAATCAGTTTTGCCGTGATGTCCCACCCTCTACCTTCAACTACCAACGATTTATGCTCATCGAATATAATGCCGCAGATAAAATATTAATTGGCAAATGTCACAACAAATGGAGTGACAAAATATGTTATAGAGTCGCATAAATATATTGAGATTTTTTCCAAATAATCCATCTACCGACCTACCTTTAAGCCAACTAGTGGAATTAGGCCTACTCTCAGTGGGGCGGGACTGCTTTGGGAACCTTTTATGTATAGTTAGTTACCGTTAGTTGTCCAATTATTTGCCTGTTAGTTACTTTATCTTAATAAGATATGCGGTCTCAAACTTAATTAAACATCGACGACCGAAAAAAATTTACTTATTCAAAACTAACACTTTTTATTAATAAGGACAACTGGTTCAGTCGAACAGTCAAACAATAAGTAAAAATTTAAGTGTGATTAGTTAAACAAAACCATACTACTTTTTCAAACAACAATCGACAGAAATAGGAGGAAATCACACTAGAAATTGCAGCAAGGATTACGCTCATTGAACACGACGAAGACGTAGAGCGAGGCATGAGCACAGAAACGCAGCATCAGTATTCGAGGCAGTGAGCGTGAAACAGCGGCTGTGGCGCCCTCTCTTCGCCTCGCCTCGCACTGATTGAGCCGCGACAAGTTAAACGATTTGAAACAATTTAATAGAGATCAAAAATTGCGCGCCCCACGACGCCCGCACTAACTTTTGAAGTTTTTCCCCCGCTAAAGGGATTATCGCTGAGCGGAAGCTTAAGGGGATATATTATGGGTTTCGTGGATTTTTTCTATATTTCCCAAATAAGACTTATTTAAAGTGTACCTACACAGTTCCCATTTTCTCTGTGTTGTTATCAATAGCTGTCCGATTCGACTTATTTTGATATCTTTCATCTGACAAGTTTAGAAACGACAACTCTACAAATAAAAATAAAGCGTTTGCAATATCCACTACCGCTTTTCAAATCGGTATATAAAATATAATTGAAGATTTAACATGTATCAAAAGAATAACGTGAGCTTTACATTATTATAGTCCCTGATCGAGTTCACGTATCCACTTCTTTGCTGGAAGGCTATCAACGTAAATATCTGCAGATTTCGTACGATTTCCTTGAACATGGTGGTAACTGGCGACGAGTGCAACTTTTAATTCTACTCTTTAATGTATAAGGTTGAAATTGAGCGGTGTTCCTTGTGATAGGACCCTGTCGCTTTATGGCGGCAGACGATATGCGATTGCGTTATGATAGGATCAGGGTTCAGCGGAGCGTGGTCGGAGGAGAGACTTCGAGCAACCGCTCATGGAGCACGTCTCAATATGACGCTAATGTCATTTTAAAAGCCTCGAACGCCTGTAGGTACCTATCTTTGTTACCGCTCCTTACCGTCTGTGTCTCGCTCGAAGCTCGAATAAGTATAGTAATGAGTTATAGCTATGAAAGTAAGTACTAAGTACAACAAGTTCCCATTACTTCCATGGTTATAGCTGACTAAAACTATTATAGGGATTTGACACGTTTCAATGTTCGGTTCGTGCGGTCTGCCGCTGATTTCTGCCGGAAAAGTGACACAACTTTAGCAATTTGATAGTGGTGACCTATATTGTGATTGCTGGCATAGCTACAAGAGTCCGAGCAACAATGTACTTGTAGTGTGTTCCGTAGCTGAAGTGTCCAATGACTGCACGCTCGTAAAATTCCTTTATGTTTTCCCACAGGAACCGTGCATTTTTCTGAGATAAAAATTATCCTAATTCACTCTTCAGCTTATAAACTACGCAAAAAATAACCAATTACTTTGTTCGTTGCTGCGAACAAACCAACAAACACGTTTTTTTCATTTATAATATTCATAAAATAATAGTAAGGATTGTACTTGTTTTAATGGTGGCGGGAAACGTCGAAAGGACCCGACTGAGGTTTCAGTGTCAAGTTTTCAATGTACTCAATTAGGTACGAGTTTTATCTTCTAACCCGTATTTGACTAACATAGACATGGCACAATCCTTCATTTTGATGGAAAACCCGTTTCCAGCAGTGGAAAGATAAATAAGCGTCGCAAATAAACTTATATTAATCAGGCGTCCATCAAAAGATATCACGATAAGGTACCGTACGTAAGACGTTATTATACCATTACCATTTACATTACCAAATTACATTAAATTATCTTATAATTTATAGTATAGGTACAACACTAGACTCCAAGGAAGTATAATGGAGCAGAACAGTTCCCCATCGGCTCATCCGATAAGCACAACCAACCGGAACGCTGTTCCCTATTCCCATCAATCGCACTATTGATTGTCACTGAAAACTTATAGCTTCGATTTAAGAGTAAAAAATGTTTCATAGTCATTATATTGAAACAAGATTATTGTTATAATACACACTTTTATACCGGCAAAGCCATAAATCCGAAAGTTTGCGAGAAAGAAACTGTGAACCTTTAATTTATTAACGTTAATCACTTAGACTGCGTGACCGAACTGGTTCTCTCAAATCTTAAATTAGTCACCAAGTGCTTTAACTTCTTCAATTGTATTTAAATTTAAACCCCGTTGACTGTTAAACTTTGTAACTTGTAAATAAACACCCAATTAGGACATAAATATCTAATTTAAACTTGTTTCTGCGACAAACGGCAGGTTTATTCATGATTTGGGTTAGATTACTTGTATCGTATGTGTTATTGATCCTGTTCGGTCTTGTTGTAACGGCTATAACGACAATCAGAATTTTCCATTCGACAATAAAATGTACTTATATTATTGTTGCTGCTATCATATAAATGTGTATTTTGATCGGCCATGCTCACTGTAAGCTGGTGTGGTGTTGCGTTTCAAAAGTCAGCACTTTGCACCAGTTTCCTGTTGCACTGTTCTATCTTGATACGATTCGAAGAATGAAATGAGCACCATATTTATAACATTATAAAACTAGCGTATAATTATAATTTGAAATGAAAGGCAAAAATTTGTTACGTTCAATAAATCTCTAACTTACCCTAATAGATACATTGATTGATGTATAGTAGACAAGGTACTTACTACTCGTATGTTACAGGGAAAGAACGAATAACAAGATAGTATAGTTACTCGTAACTTATTTACCGAAGCCTTTAAACCTTAATTATTATTTCATTAACTCATAGATATAATTGTGGTGTGGCCTATCTGTACTATTTACTGCTCAAATCACAACACACAGTGAATTATTAAATTTTTATTCGAAATCATTGAAGGAAACTAATCCTCTGGATTAATTTGCAAAATCTCCCCGCTGTCCGATTAAATTTCTTGAAGATTCCTTCAAAGGATGCATCTATGCGACATTCATAATGACCGTCTTTGATTGAACTCAATCCTTTTCAAGATATCTAATTTACCGTAGACGAATCAGTTTCCGCTCGAAAAGAACTTTGGGCGAAGTCCGAGAGGGATTACATTTTTATAATACGTAATACAGACAAACACAATCATGACTAATCGGATCTCGTCAAACGGCCGGTCGTTTGGTGAACGATCGTGAGTTTGAGAATGTCCAGTGACTATCTAAAGTATTGAGATAATAGGAGCGGGGGCGCAGAGGCCGCCCGGGCATCGGGCAGGGGCACTAAGGAATAATGTAAGTGTCCGGGGCGACATTTGCACCGAACTGCCGACGACCTCCGCCTCTTACTTATGCGGTTTTTAATATTTTTATTGTAATGTCTGTGGTCACCCTCGCACAAGGATGGCATAGATAATTCTTAGTGTATAAATTTTGTTATAAATTGATAGAAAAAGTTCTAAAACATAGTTTTGGTTCACTAAATAAAACATAGTATTTCATTGGTAAATATGTAATCATTTACTTACTTACTTATCTAAAATAATTGGCCAATAAATTAATAATGGAAAAATATTGCAATATGAGCTCATTTATTTTAAATTTAAGCTTCGCCATCCGACGTACTTGTAGCTCTATCATAAATACACGTTATTCTTCTTTTCTAAAAAATCTGGTGGGGCTGAATATAAAAGCACAAGCTTTTTCGACCTACAGTCAACACTAAGTTTATACACAGTCGACAGTCATACATACAGATGACAGTCGTCCAACGAAAAAAAAACAGACACACTCGTATTTCATGCCATAGTGAGAACGCACTCTAACTGCTGGTTTTAAAAACGTAAGACATTTCAATTTTTAGTAGTTTAGTATAGTGTAGAGACGCAATGAATTTTCAAAGGGGCAAAAACAAGCAACGTTATATAACTTTTAGTATTTATTTGACGAGTACCTATTGAAAATGTTTATGTTTTTATGTATTTTCTTTAAATGTATACTTAACTATTTAAGTTGTCACTACACTAAAGTATTTATTTCATTAGGCAAACTTGGCTCTATACATAAACGATCTCATAAATGTATCCAAACCCACATTCTTGCGAGTTGGCAGCATTTATAACATTAATATTTTGATCTAAACTTAATCCACTCAAGTTCCTCTTTGCATTCATAAATATGAAACCGTAGTTAGAAGTCATAGATAAGAAGAACTCTTTTAAATTGTCATTTAACTTTTTATCAAATCGTTTTTCTCAGATAAAAAATCACCAAAGTTTCTGTGTATATTTAATATCTGGTGTGCAATAAAGGATCTTTGTATTGTATTATATAAGAAAATATTTAAATAAAGTGGATGTTGGTATAATATATCTGAGAATTATAGACTACTACACCGTTTGATCAATCACCATGAATACACATATTAGTGTTTTGTCATGAAGAAAATTTTTATGCATTTTTTTACTCATTCAAGACAATGGTTATTACTAGTGTTTTGTAACCTTTGTGGAAAGTAGCTCCATCGATAAAATTGTCTACACTAGAAAATTGTGAAAATTTTAGCTGTAATCTCCTCGACGCGCCGGCTCGATGCTTTTTTGTCATTTCTACATTTTGAGGTAAAGGTTGTGAGAGCGTGTAAAAAACAGCTGTGGCGGCCAGCACCCTCGCGGTCACCGTTATTGTTGGCGGCGGCCGTAAAACTGCCCATAAACCTCCCGCTGCCTCGCCGATACACATCACCTATCGAAACTTTCCATTTCCGACTCCTCATAAATACGAGAACTCTTCACAAAGCAGATGTCTGAAAAGTTCTCCCGAATTGACTACAATAATCTTTGGACAACAACATTTATTGAAACTTATCCATTGCGATCTAATATTGCTATCACGGCATATGATCCAAAAAAAAAACAATAAAAAAAAATGGGGAAAAATTAAACGTCATGACACAGAACAAAAATGTTCAGTGGTCTTACGAAGTTTTTAGAGTCATCGTTACCTACTCATTTAAAAGTGACGTTCTACAGTACTGAAATTTCCTTCAAAACTTACACTACTACCGGTACTACGTAAATACGATACACTTTTCTTCACAAACTTGGCTGATGTCACCGTGTTCCTAAATGTAATTTAAATGTTAAACTTTGTATGAATGGAGTGATAGATAGAAATTTGTTGCTGAATCAAATAAAAACTACTCAACAGATTCAATCTTATGAAGAATGAAGCCTGGAAGCTCTTGAAGCTTGATAAAGAAATATGGGTTCACAATGGATATTATTTTGTCGTTAAGTAAGTATGAATTGAATAGTTAAAATCAGCCTTACACTGGAGTCAGCAATTTGATGATTTCGCAACTGCTGTGTTCAACATTCTTCATATGTCTCAAAAAACTGGATTAAATCTTGTCTTGTCAAGATAGTTATTGTATTTTAATTGTTAATATTACTTGCGATGTCCACGTTCGCACTTCCAATGGGCATTATTATTTGCCTCGAAAGCAAGAAAAGTATACAAAATGCCTATGATTCCTAAAACCAATATTAATAAAAAGTTCACGTGCTCTACTGGACGTAATATATGGGCTGAAATAAAATCTGTCAGTGACCATTTATAGCGAAGGAGTCCTGTTATTAAATGTATCTAGCGGAGCGTCAGGCCAGCGCTGGGCGGCGGCGACTCCGCGCCGGCTGCGACCGCGACACGATCTGATTTATGGCCCCACCAGCAGTATTTTATTCGGCGGGCGCCTCAAGAAAACTATAAGTTTCCGTTCGGCAGGACCAGGGGAGTAGCCCAGTAAATATTGTCGCCGCTCTGAGTCAATACTTAGGGACAGATATCTGTATTTATTACGCTGCTTTGAAAGATAATTTAGTAATGGGCCTGTCTCATTATATTATCTGTTTTAGAATAAGTTTATTATTTCTAGAAAGTTATTTTACATGTTAATAAATTGTTGAAGAGTTTTTAACGGGTCTTGCACCATCTTGAAATCCTTTTTAACTTCTTCTTATTTTCATCATATTTCGACAGTAGAGGGATGTAAAAAGCTAGTTGTGACTTGTGACAATGAGTTAGTGGATTTTGTCTGATGATGTAATGTACTAACGTAACGTACACTGATGTGTGTATGTAATGTGTGTATAATGTACTATCTGGTATGCAATAAAGAAAGTTTGTATTGTATTGTATTTATAAAAGTAATTCATGTTAACTCACTTGTATTAAATATTTCTTACTATGAGGGTACATGAATCACTTAGCTGTAAAATATATTAGGTAGGTAGGTACTCTACTTATAAGTATTTTTGATTTAATCTAAGGGTACCTATGTATTTCTAATTTAAAACAAAAACATATTCAAATTGTAAATAGAAAAACGGACGGCTAAGTGCCTAAATAAGCGCTATTTGAAATGGAATATACCTACTTAGAACCTGTCCAAAAATCAAGGCGATTTGATTTGCTGTTTGAATTAAATCTCATAACTACGACGTGAAGGCATCACACTCTTTGTAATGACGTGCAGTAATGAGGCGTCACTGTCACCCGCGTCCGCCCAAACTGATGATGCGACCCGAGCCGACGCGCGGCACCGCCCTGCCTCTCTGACACTCCATGTAATTCTGCTAATTACTGGCAACCGTTTGTAATTTGTAGCTTCAATTTAAAACTGAGAAAATTACAAATTTAAAACTCTATGACGACATTTATCGAAAATAGGAGAGACTAGGTAGTCCAATTTGGTTTGCTTTATAATACGAGTAGGTACGTCTTGCTCTAGTTAAAGAAACACCCGCGTTGGATAGCAGGCGTTCAAACGAACCAGAAAAAGCATTAATCTAATCACACTCTTGTTTAATCGGGGTAAGAAACGTACAGTAGGTAGGTACGTACACTTCAAATAGATATAAATTTTTAAATTAATGTTCAAAATTGATAATATCAATTTTTTTTTAAATTTGAATCTTTTCTTCTTCTACAATAACACTTAACCTACCTACATTATTTTAGGACATAATGATATTATGCAATAGTAAACTTAATATAGAATACAAACTCTCGCAGTTCTCCTCGGTTTTGTAATAGTTTCCTTTGGAGTTCAGACTGGGAAATGCTGAACCCGTCCTGGCTTAGCTGGAAGTCATTACCCGGTCATTGAAAAAGGGTAATTCCAATTACGTGATTGGATTAGCCAGCGGCCGAGTCAGTTCAACGCCAGCGCTTACCTTGCTTAGTCCAGTATTAAATTGTTATCCTTATGCTATACAAATGTTTGTAATTTTATTTAATCAACGCTCGATGGGCCGCCGCCACACCTATTTCCATCGTAAAACAATTGTTTTTCATCAACAACAACAACAAGAGGCGACCACCTTAGTCCTCAGGGGTAGTAACGCATCTGTGACTAGCTTCGAATAGGACAAACTAACTAACTGGGATTACTAACACCTAACACTTACTAACAGGATTAACTTATACTAACAGTCCTAACTCCCACAGTCCCATTACTAACGAATACTAAACAACTAACTTTCCTGATAACACCTAACACTAATAGGAATAACTAACAGCCCCCTGCAGTTCTATTCAAAGTTTGTCACACATGTCCATGGGCGGCAGG
>DWMR01000791.1:0-11025 GCA_018245355.1 Dalla costala | reverse complement strand
CTGGCAACGCATGTGTGATACCTCTGGCGTTGCACGTGTCCATAGACGACGGTGACCTCTTACCGTGAGGTGTGTGTTTGCCTGTCTATAATATAAAAAAGAAACTATAATCTCTATGGTTATTTATAAAGGGGAGGAGGGATTTAATTTCATATATTGCCACAATATTGCCATAATAATCATAGACGTTTCTTGTAGATTTACCACCACAATAAAACAGCCAGTAAGCCAGTCTTCACTGTTATGTTTTTCTGACATTCCCTCAAATCACCGCTTAGTTCCATTTTCCATATAGTAATTAAATTACAAGTAGGTATTCATTATGTCGCGTGCGGTTCTATTTTGTCAACATGGTCCTTATTGTTTCATAAGCGGCCCTGAGATTACTGAAAATATTAAAGGAATTTGTTTACAAAGCAGCGCTAATAACTTTTGCAATGAATTTATGCCTTTATTAATCTTGGATTATTATACAATTCTACAATCTTTTTAAAAGAAATTGACATGATAAAATGGTTAAGTTAAGAGCTATTTGCATAAGTTGTCAAGAAAAGGAAGCCGTTGAAGATTGTTTGAAATAAATATCAGTTGTAGGTATAATATATTATGACAATAAATATTTACAGACAGTTTTAAGCAAGTAGGTGGGCTGTTTACGAAAAATCAGGAAAAATTCCAATAGTGAAACAAAGTAACTTTTTTATAATTATTTATTCGTATCCGTAAAAATAACATTGAACACAAAGTATAATTGGCAAATAGTGAGTAGTATTCGTATCAATATATTAAAAGAACAATAGATATATATAATGGTTCATCTTGTAGCTCCATGGTTTTGGTTGATTACGGTTCATGTCTAGTTAGCTCCCGTACCCGTTATGTTTTTTTTTCGGCTCAACAATTAGACAAACATTACACGTAGGTATATAAACTCAAAATTGTCTAATTTATCATAGACAGTAGGTATAGTTTAATTAGAATATTACAATAAGTGCCGTTATATATTAACATATCAACGTATATTTCTGCTTGAAGTAATAAGTCAATAGTAAATTCTTAATCAACCTTCAAATCTATCTAAATCAATCTTAATTAAACAGAACCATTTCGAGCATTCAATGCCAGTTTTCATCAACGGAAGTAACTTCCAAGTTATGTTCACTACTTTCTTGAGGTTTCTTGTTAATCGATACATTAAGGGACATGAGTTGTTGCAATGCTAGTCTTGGGGCTAAGTTGACCATGCTGGCCCATTGACCTGTGCATAACTCGGGAAATTTTAATTTCTTCAAGAAATGCCCTTCTAAATACCAGGGCGATACACAGGTAGGTGAATAATCCCATATCTTCATTTCATTAAGCCGAACCCACCTGAAATTAATAAATAATGTTCAGTAGGTACGTGGTTAGATGAAGTGGAAGGTGGTAGGACCTATAAAGTAACTACATAGTTTATCGTTTCACTCAATCACCCGGTCAAATGGGCAGCCTGGAGTGTATTCCATCAAGTTTCCAAGCTACCCGAAGATAAGGGCTAACGACTGCCTTGTACTGTGAATAACCCGATCGGGTCTCAAATGCATATTATTAAAAACTTTACAAAATTTGGCTCTTTAGTTTTCATCCGACCACACCAAATATTGGTTATAAGTGTCGGCCAATTGCGGTAGACAATCAATAAAATTTATGCACAAAAAATGACCGTTCCAATATTTTTGAAATGCAGTTTAGAACCTTCTTTAGCCTGGAAGCCTTTAGCTTTATTTACCAGTAGGTACCAACCCTGACAGTCACCTAACAACAAATCGAGAATAGCCGTTAAATTTTATTTGGGATGTCCGTAATCACGAAAACTGCTATTTAAGTTAAATGAAGTGAAACAGCTTATGTGGTCGAAGCTTCGCTGGACCTCCAGTTTGGAAATAAATATACCAACCGAAACCGGACGGTAGTACAAACAGAACTGTATCTGAGTGCTTTGTTTGACTTCTTTAATCTTTTCAAAGGTAAAATAGAGAATTGAATAAAATGAGAAATAACGTGAGCACTAATATGATTAAATTGATTCCGTCCAAACTACTATAAGATCATTACGTTTTTCTATTTTTATTTGGCTCTTGTTGTTCCCAAAAGATGTCTGGAAGAATTTGCTACATAATGCTTTTTTACATGCCTCTTTGGTACAATGAGGTATCAAATGACCGAAAAAGTAACGATAGTATAGACAGTTTGTAGTTTTAGAGCAATTTTTCGGCAATCTGCTTGTTGATTATTGTTAATATTCACATTTTTTTAAATAAGGTAACTATGAAATGTGGTCGACGAATGTAACGAGATGTAACTGCTTTTAGCACTGTCATTCGGCGCAGGTTAAAATAAAAGAGTACTTACGCAGAAACATAAAGCGCATGGCAATCACAATGCCACGGGTTATTAGCTAGCTTAACAGTTGCTAGTTTGGGCATGTAGTCTAAGGCTCGTGATGGCAGTGAAGGCAACATGTTGTTATCCAAGTATCTATGAAAAAAAAAGTAAATAAACAGGAAATTGACTATTTAAACAAAACAGTCAACAAAATAATTCATGTGTAACGGTGAAAATAGGAAGTTACTGGTTGTGTGGATTAAATTGTTAACGTTTTAATAAAAATATAAAGAAAGAGAGTTTTCTCGTGACTGCACCCTCGTAAAAGTCGTTCTCCATACAAACTTTCAGCCCCTATTCAATCATGTTATGTAGGTAAACTTTATTAAAAAAAAAATTGCCTAAAGTAGTTCTAGGGTTACAACTATCTTCAACCTTAATTTCATAAGAATCGGTTCAGTAGATTTTTTAAAATTAAGTAACAAACAAATAACAAGCCATCCATCCATCTCCACAAATGTATCATTAAAATTTATAATTTAGTAAGCTTGCTAAGAGTACGTTACTGAACAAAAGTTAACTACTGTTACAGGTAAAATAACTTACAGAGTAGTCAGGTTCTTCAGCGTTGCAAATGTTTTGAAATGTATTTCATATATTTGGTTGTCTGACAGAATGAGTGAAGTAAGGTTATCAAGTCCATCAAATGTAGTAACATTTAAAAAACGCAACTTATTCTTGGATAAATCTAACTTTTCTAAACTGGAACATCTGGAGAACACATCGTCTGGCAGTTCCGATATAGCATTCTCTTTTAAATCCAATATACGCAGTAACGTAAGTTTGTGAAACTCTTGACCTGTCAACTAAAATAAAAAAATTAAAGTCGTCTTATACAAAATAGTTAGTATACTTCTTTATCATAGGTTATCTCAGCCTTAGTTGAAGTGAAGAAAATCACAGTTATCAGTTAAAAATGTTACTTACATATAAAATATTGTTGGCTGACAAATCCAAAAAAGTTAAACAACGGAGGTTACAAAATAAGTTAGCTGAAATGGTCTGTAAATCGTTTTTATCGAGTAGCAACGTCTCGAGCGAGGTCAGGCTTTCAAATGCATTTCCAGTGATATTGCCTATTTTATTATCCGACAACTTCAGTATCTGAAGGTTTTTCAGCAAAAATGTGCCATTTTCTAGCCTCTGGATTTTATTCCTTGATAAATCTAGTATAAGTAACGAGTTAAGTCCAATAAATGTGTCCGACGGAATATAAACTATTTGGTTGTTGGAAAAGTCCACCGTTTCTAGATATGAATTGTTCGCGAATAGACGTTCTGGCAGTGTGTACAGGTAATTGTTTGAGAGGTCTACGTGGAATAATCTTTTCGTTGATCGAAAAAATTCGCTGTCGATTTCTTCCAAGTAATTTCTCTGCAGACGCCTGGAATGGGATTTATAAGTAAATAATTTTAAGAAGCTTATTTCGTACGGTTCACTGGCATAAATCACTCATGCTTTTATTTAGGATTCTGGTAGTTAACGCTGTACTAAAACCGAAAAGTGAAAAACATGTTTTCTATGAAGCATATTTCATATATTATTTTAAATATTAGCGTAATAAACAAGCAGACGGACCACCTGATAGTAAGTGGTCACCGTCGCCTATGGACACTCGCAACACCACAGTAGACACCTTTACGAATAAGACTGTTTCAATACTTGGTTTTTTTGTATAAAATTAAATCAGATTCTTTTACTGCACAATCAAAACTACAACGCTGAATTTACCAACGAATATACATGATACGACTGAACAGTTAATTTATGCTACAGCCTCAGTAATTTGAGGAAATTAAGCAAATATTGGCAGGGTTCCCAGCATTTCCCGGCTCCAAATCATGGTCCGAATGTTCCATAATGTACATTTTGTAACTATCATCTAGGAAGCTACTGAAAATGTTGAAACTTTGGTGCATTTATTGATAATACGTGTTATATTTGTAAGCTTACACTTAGTAGGTATCTAAATGAATATTTCGCCAATGAATAAAATAATCAATAAATAAATTAAATAAACGCTTCCACACTCACACCCTCGCACTAGGATTCCCTGTGTTGCGGGTGGCGGACACACCATTTAACAACCATGACCCGAATATGAACATTTCTCTGTCAAATAAATGCCTGCCCCGGGCGGGGACCCGCCGGGCACGTCAGTAGTTAATAGTTACATATGTTGCAGTTTTTCGAAACAAAAATTTCGCCACCAATCACAGATTATGTAAAATGTAATACTTACAAAATCCTTAAATTGGTCAATGAATCAAATATTCCTGGAGGTAAATATTCCACGTGGTTGTCAAACATATCCAATTCAGTCAGTGAACGCATACCTTTGAACGAGGTCTTATGTAAGGTTCTAAGTTTGTTAGTGCCTAAATCACTGAAAAAAGAACGTTGTATAATAAATACGCTTGATTGAGAAAAATATTTTTTTCAATAAATGTGCCTGGAATTAGAACCCTGGTCTCCCGATTAGGAGGCCGAAGTCTTAACATCTTGGCTATCGCCGCATTAACGAGTATATTGATTAGAGACAAGTATAGGTACCTTTACCTACATGGTAAATAGGTCAGCAGGCACAATTAAGTCCGTTGTAAGGGCAGTGAGTCCGGCTCTCCAGCAGTTAAGCGATCGGTGCACAGCGTCGCATCTGCATGTGCTCTTAGTGCACTGCCGCCATCGGGCCTGGCTGTAGCTTATCGTCCACACTGCAAACAAAAATAGTTTATTTCTAGGAAAATTAAAAGAAGAACCTTAAACCTTAAAAGAAATCCCTGAATAAATGGGCGAAATTCATGTGACTGTAAAAAGATATTGACTTTCAAATCAAACGTGTCTTTTAGTAGCGTAGAATAACTTTCGTCGGCTTTCCGTTCGGCCCTAAAACCACTAAGACCCTAAGCCTTCGAAGTAGTAGGTGATGTACCTACTAACTCCTTCATGACATGTTGTGTTCACTGAAAGTAATAATAATAGAAGTAAGAATGTAATAAGACATCATGAAGATAAAGCCTAGAGATGCCAGGAGATACTAATCTACTAAGCCTTCGAAGTAGTAGGTGATGTACCTACTAACTCCTCCATGACATGACTGTTGTGATCACTGAAAGTAATAATAATAGGAGTAGGTAGGTACATAATGTAATCAGACATCATGAAGAGAATGCCTAGAGATGCCAGGAGATACTAATATCTTCAATGAATAAGCTATAAGTTTATAAGTAAGTAATAAGTTTATTACTATTTGCTTACGTTTGCTTGAGCAGACAGCATTTTAACAGATTTCATTACAAATTATTTAAAATAATGAGAAGACAACAGATATACAGGTATGCTCGAGAGCAATGGGGTACCTCCGTTACCTGTTTACATGATTACGTTTGGGTTCGGGATCCTAAATACTTGGCAATCAATCAATTGGCCCTGTAGGTACTGGAACGGCGGTTCCGTATGAGTTGAAATAAGAGTAGATAATTGCGGGATTCTCACCAGGTTGTTCGATTGCCCGCAATCGGCGGTCTAGTTGCCGCCATTGGATGTCGTTGGTGCAAGGCTCAGAATTCGAATGCTCTTCATCCCTTTGGGCTTTGGAAAACATGTCGTACACTTCACAAGGTGTAAGGGTGCACTGTGCCGTTATCTGTAACACTATTTACTATGCATTTAATAATAATAATAATAATACACTGTACTGCACACTGTATTTGTGTTTTTTTTTTAATAATACTTTGTTACTAGACCGATGAAAAAGCTAACGATATCGAATCCTAAAATAACCTGTTTAATCAGCTGCAGTTACAATAATTAACCATAGTTCATTTTTTTATCCGTTTAAATATTATTTAGGTAAGAACTTCGTATCTACTGTGTAGACAGACATTATATCATTAGTATATTTATTGGCAATTGGAACAGACCAACTATTTCAGATAGGTGTAGTAAAGATAAATTTCTCATCATAGAAACAATGTCTGTTCCATTTTGATTTAGGTACACTCCCTTGAGATGATATATAAAATGTGAACAGGCCATGAAGTTACTGATTTATTAGATGATTATTAGACGTTTTTAACTAGCCAGTTAATGGTTTTAAAACACGCTTCCTAGTTGCTGGCTGGTAAGCTTGCCAGCAAGTTTGGCTTTGTCGGCTAAGGGAGAAACGCCCACTTTTTGACCCAAAATATGGATGTAAGCCTTCCATGTAATCTTCCCTTTCAGAAGAAAACTGATAATGTCATTAGAATGACTAAAATTACCATTTGTTTTTTCGCTCAAAGCAGGACGCCTTCAACTAAATATAACTATTATTTTAAAATAAAACACATGGTTGTAACAAAGTAATGAAACCTTTAATGAATATTTAACAAAAAAAATATATTTATAATAAAAAGCTTGTATACCTACTAAGTACTTTAAGTACATCACAATAATATTTATAAAACAAACTCACGTAAATTACAGAACTTAAGCTTCAAATCACTTCCTCAGAACGGGTATTGAACTCCCATCCAATGATTCAGCAGCAATATCCTCAGCGTTCCATTCTGGTACTTTCTTTGACCCATTAATTCCGTGTTGAACTGATTGATCTAAGTATTCTTTAGGTAGGTACTTTAGTTATAAAATTCTACTACTGTGTTTTACAAATTTTTCATAAGTTTTTATTTTGTTAAAGCAGTGTTAGTGTGCAATAACATATTATTGTATTATATAGATAAATAGGGAGGGAATGCTAGATTTAATGTTTTGAATATCATTTGCGTTGAGTGGTTTGTGAAAGAAGTGCACTTTTGGCTTATTATTGAGCAATGTTTGGGTTTATCATTATCATAAGAACGTGAATATTAGACATCTAGGAATTCGCATAAACAGTTTAGTTTTGGAATGCCCCAAGACGTCAAAACAACGATTGTGTTTAGAGCAGTAGGTAAGGAACTGAAATGTTTACTTATCTTTTAATAAATAGTATATTTAAACCTGTGGGTATTCTACCTTACCATATTGTATGATATTGATTTTAAGGGAACAATAAGGCTTCGATTATGACAGTCACCAAAAAACGTTCAGATATCGATTTATCTTCGGCAAAATTAATTGTACCCAACTCTACACACAAACTCTGTATCACTTTAAAGATTCTGAGAGGACTGTGTCAGCCGTGTTTATTGATCTGCTCGATCTGAATATAGAATGTGAACACGTAACGTATTAGCACAGATTTACACATGTGTAAAGATATATTATGTGGCATGACACCGACAACACGTGCTCCCTTTATGGTGATGCATTGACGCCTAATTCAAAACACTAAAAATGATTGACGGTGGACCAATAGCACGGCAAAGAAAATACTTTTCTGTATGCAAATTGTGAGATGGCTATACTGAAAGCACGCTCTGAAATTAATGGCGTAAGCGCCAAACAACATTTTTATTTCTTTTTTTAAAACTGCGTCAAGGTTTAAGAAAATGTTTTATGTAAATTTAGATGTGATCGTTTACTATGTTTCAAAAATAATTTCATGCACTATATGACAAAAACATCGCAGTGACATGGAAAAAAATAAATAAATTGAGCCTACTTTATGAATTTTTTATATGGAGAAAATTTAATGTCATCGTGTTTTGCTTCATATCCAATTCTAGCTAATTTAGTTAAGATACATACACCTAAGTATTAGGTTCATACTATAAATACTTTAGGAAATATGTGGAATACAAAATCAACCAAATTGTCAATCTATCACCCTATAGACAATTTGGATCAAAGCTACTAATTCCAAGTGGATTTGGACTGTGTCATAAGTCCAGCATATTATCATCGCTTTATGAACGGAACTAGCCCATAGTAGTTGTTGCTGTAGGAGGTTTGGCTAACTTTAAAAGCTTCAAAACCTTTTGTGATTCCTTCACGGCTGGTGGTGATGATGCTATGGTGCTTTGACAATGTTCTGCCAACACTAATTAAACTTACCATTGACAGTGTAAATCACAGCAGCCGTCGACTTCACCATGAGAAACAGCACTACGATCGCGGGGCCCATCTCGACAGACTTTATCGAGATGGCGACAAGCTTTATCGAAGGGATAAGCACTGGCACTGGCGACGGCTTATGCTAACGAATCTAACGACGTGTATTAGCTAAGGTGAACTGCTATGTACTGAGAGCGAACTATAATATCCTTATTTTACCTGCAATTATGTTTACGCTATAAACGGTTGTGTGGACTTGTTTCCTAGGCTTGTTTTAAACTAGAGCGTGATTAGAAATATTAATAAGACGCTTAAAGAATAATAACACCCAATAATATTAAACATTAATTAAAACAATACCATTTACAGTAAATAGACAAAAACACAGGCACACACTCAAACAAACATACATGAAATAAATACTTACATGCTACGATAAAGATCTAAAACATAAGTCGTTTTATTTTTTGGTAACTTAAAGCAATCAGCCCATGCAGCGCTGTATGTAACTATGTTTATACTGTCTAATCGATCATTCAAAACCGCAGCGCTAGATTAGCTACGGTGGACGGAAGGAAGCAGAATGGCGCGTGATAATTATTTTGTTAGTATTTTATGATTTTAAACTTAAATCTCGCGTACACTAATTATATTGTAACGGGTATTCACGATATATTGTTCATTTGCCGATATGTCGACCCAGTTTCATGGATCGTGGTATCGGCGAGACTGCAGTGGCGGGGAAACAGATAAATCTGCCTACCGTCGAATTTGTTTTATTTTTGGAGGCACTAAATCCCGACACATTACACTAACAACGTCTTCCCATACCGTCGCTTGCGTTTTCTTCGGTTTACATAGGCAAACGTGTACGCGACGATTTAAGTTTAAAATATGTTTAAAATCATACCTATGTTTAAGTTTTATGAAGTGAAAATATAAATATGTGTCTTAGATTAAGTTAATCTAAGATAGGTGTATTTAAATACTTTAAAGGTACTTTAAAGCTAAGCTAAGTTATTTCAAATAAGTTGCCATGATTAAAGTCTGTCGTGTGTAAAATCATCGGTTCTCAGCGCCTAAACATTCTTACATTGCAACGTAGCTCACATAGTAAACTTGACATGGCAAAAGAACAGAAGGCGTTTATTGTTTAGTGTCCGTTTACAAAAGATATTAATATTATTATTAATATTTCAACCATCGAGATAAAGTATATATAGAGCAGCAATCTAAAGCATACGTCGTGTTATTTTTTGGTAACTTAAAGTAATCAGCCGCTGCAGCGCTGTAACTATAATTATACTGTCCAATCGATCATTCAAAACCGCAGCGCTAATTAGCTACGAAGGACGGAAGGAAGCAAAGAGAAGCGTGGTACAATTACCACGGTGTCAATTGCGGTGTCTGTTCTAGTACTTTAGTACATAGTATTTCGATGGTTACAACACAATAAATACTTCTCAACAAAACCCTATCTGGGTGTAACAATAGTTTTGTCACTGATTGATAGCCCTACAAGGGTTAAAGCGGAAATGAAATTCAAATAATTATAAAAAATGTTTAATCTCAAAATAAGAGTAATTTCTTTAATAGCTCGAGCAAGGCATCTTACAGGGCGTCGGTTTAAATTGCATATAATAGATAGTACACTTAATACTAACTTATAACTTAAACAGTAACATTCATACGTGATACTTAACTGAAGAGCAAAATATTTTTCGACGTGCGTAAGTAGGTAATGCTAAACTTACTAGATTTACTTAACTTCCGCGTAACTTAAACGTATGCTCACTAAACTTATTAGCGTAAACATTAGTTAGGCAGATTACTTATTATTAGTCAAACAATATACAAACAAAGGAATCGTTATCCTTATAACATAAAATTTTACAAAAATTACACGTCTTATCCCTAAGTTGTAAACTATTCGAAAATATTTTTCTGTAACTTCTGCGAATTGCTGCGCTTCTGGTACCAGGACATCGATCGAATACGGTTAAACAAATCCTATTAAACGTATCCTTCAAGGCCGGCACTTGTGATCCTGTGAGTGTGTGTGTGTGCACGTGTCCATATGCGGGGGTTTTCTCATCTTTAGTCCCCCTATTTTTAAGTCAGTGACGAATTTCAAGTCATTTATCCATGTTGATAGATACACTTTATTGTACACCAACAAAACATACATGATATGAAACAAACAAATGATATACAATCCTCAAAGATACAATAATCTTTACAGAGATGCTGAAATAAAAAAAATTGACTTTGAAAGAAACGTAAGCAAATGGCAGGCAAGTTAGATCAGCCCCCATCGCACGCAGTCTCGTACGATCCCGTTAAACCGGGCCTTGTACAACATGTTGGGTTCCAGGACGAATGAAGACATGTCCCCGTCCAAATGCGGCGCCTCGTCCGCAGCCACCAGCACTATGGGAAGAACTGCCACTCCCATGAACACGGCATAGGCAACGCGCTGGAAGATAGAAACACGCTTGTAAACTTGGAGGAATAATAGACCTTGGGGTCTAGTACGAAAAACTAAACGAACGCTACGTTCGGTCGGATCGTACGGATCGTGCGTTTACTTAGCACGAAGGTCCCCCGAACGCAACGTTCGAT
>DWMR01000790.1:0-11029 GCA_018245355.1 Dalla costala | reverse complement strand
AAGTTTATATGGAGAAGTGCAAAAAACTTCGATCAACAATACCAACTAGATAACGGCTCACGTACAAATTCAAAGCTAAATACTGTCCGCGTGAATCAACGACATTGGTTATAATGTCGTTGGCGTGAATATTTACATGATGCAATATTTTGATAGTTTTTACTACCTGTAAGAATTGTTGAAGAATCGTATTTCAACCTCTGACTTCGGAGTACTAGTTCGAATTCAAGGCAAAAACCCTTTATTTTCTGAAATGGGAATACTTTTGTGACTTTTGATTACACCTACCTATCAATAAAACCCGCATGGTGTATATTAAACGCGAGTATTAGTACCACGGGCTTCGGTTTGTTATAAATAAATAAGGTTAGTCAAAAGTTTAATGAAATGTGAGTTCTGAGGATTTGGAATTTGGTACTCGATTGAAATTGTTCCTGAACAACTGTGAATTTTATAAACATAATAAAGTGAAGCGTTAAAAGTTTGTTTTAAAAGTAGCTTGTGTGACTAATAAACAGAAAAATAATTTATGAAAATTTGCGATTCTTTTACTACACCTAGACTAAAATTTGACATTGTTCGTCACGTTACAAAGTTGAAAACAAACACAACACAATTATTGTACCCTTGTACGATATGTATTTTACAAAATAAAACGACGCCTGCATTGGTGGAAGTTTAACCCATAGAAATGACTCTTCTCGCTTCGCCATTTATTTATCAGTGAATGTAAATCGTTATTTTTAAAACCAGACGTTTTTCCGATGGTCTGCACTTCTGTTCGTTATCTTTTAAATGTATTCGCAGGTGAAGAAATTGAATGTTTCAGTCCTATCTTTTATTTTTTGGTCGGTGTTGGTATGTAAAAGAAGTTTAGGGGTCTAGGGTATTTTGTTCAAAGTTAAAAAGCATTTCATTACAATAGAACCGTTTTTATTAAAGTCTTTCTAAATACACAGGGCGCAAGAAATTTTCGGAAAAAAAGAACGCAACATCCGAGTTCCTAGGGAAAGAGTAAAATGTACACAGGCAAAGCTATTATATCACATAACAATTACAAATAGCCTCATCGTATTCGAGCTTGATTATGTATTTAAATTTTAAATTTTTAGTGTTACTGTTGTGAAAAACCCTTACACATTTATCTATGTATAGCGGGGGTTCGTTTCCAAAGCAATTTCAGCTACTTTTACGAGTGGTCAGGTCGTTCTTTACTATTACTGGAAACGCCATCGAGTTTCATCTCGGCAATAAAAACTGGGTGTTATTTCAAGTGGAAGGTTTAACCTGGAGAAGCAGAAATTAATGGCCCAACGTTAACACCTCTGGGATAACGTTTTATAGTCTAACAAACCTACCAATAAAGTATTTTCCATTTAAGGACCTTTCCGTACTGTTGACATTATTCGTTATTTATTTTAATATTAAATACCTTAATAATTAAATACCTTATGATACTTCCACTAGCAAGACGGATCCAACCTTTATATCAAAACCTATCAAACCGTTTACGGCCTGCGCAAATCGGCGGACGGGGCGGCTGAGGATTAAATTTTTTATCAATTCATATTTAATACTAATCCAATCGTAATATATGGTATATATTTCAATGCTCAGAGACCGACTTTGGAGCATCGCACCGGACTTTTTTGGTGGTTAGTTGACTTACATACAAACACCTGAAAAGGATACACTCCTTTTGACGAGAGAGACGGATAAAAAAAGATGATCTTCACACAACACAATAGTTACTGATTATCTTCTGATCGATAACAAACTGCCAGCCACTCGCTGTTGGTGAAACATTTAGTTATTAAGTTTTGGAAAGGTTTCAATAAATTTTCTTTATAGTGTTCGCCCAGGGATTTGGAAAATATATGTCCAAGTTTGGCAGTAAAACTTTATGCAGCTATTAATTGCATATGACGCCGTTACTAATTAAAATAAAAGATCTTGAAAGTTTTACTTCAAACTTTATAAAATGTCTGTCTGAGTATAATTTTTAGCCCGTTTTATTTTAGCCATAAGTACCTACCTATAGTTTTCATTATTAGGCTTTCCCTTAGGTATTGATCCAATTATATACATTTTATTAATAAAATATAAACCATAATATTCTACGAATACGTTTAAGTTCTATGATCTTGATCTTAAGACTGACTAATATTAACACGTTCGTGGACAGTGAACGAAACTCAATAGATATTTGATTGCAAACATATTTTCATTTCACTTTATTATAGGAGAAAATCTGGAAGGCAGGAGTTGGTCTTTAAAAACGGTTTCATACTATTAAAAATGATTTTATACTAGACTAGAATAATGTCTTTATGTCTAAATAGCACTGTTTTAGTAACTTCCATACATTTTTATAAAAACGATTTTTGCATAGGTACCTACTTCCGAAATTTAATCAGCAGATCTTACGTTAATAGTCTGTTTCTATAGTCCTGTTTGAGGTTGGTTGCAGGTTGCAGAAGTCCGGCTGCGGCAGTGGTTATACTGTTTACTGGCTTTCTTCTTTGATTAGTACTTGAAAGAAAAATTTATATAGTATTAAATTTAAAATTTTGATTTTATACACACTTTGTAATTTATGAACTAACAAAGACGTCTGCAGTATAGGAACGCTCTAATTTAGACACCTGCCTCTAACAACAACGCTCCTGTCATACTATCGACAAGCAATTTATCTGCAATGTTACATTATTCAGATACTTAGCGAGAGTGGTAGGTGGCAGAAGCAGAACCCCAGCCAATTACTAAAACGTGCCTTTGGAAACATTTTCCCAGCTTGTAATTAATAGGGCGAGGTGCAATAAATGGATTTAATTAAAGATGCAGCGCTAATCAGTAATTCCCAGCATTATGGCCACACAAAATGTACCCTTCGCTGTGAATAATGAACAGAAGCAAAGGAAAACATCGAAGATATTTGAGTAGGTATTAAATTTTTTTTATGTTGTGTATAAATTCGACCTTAAACTTTGTTTAACTAGGAAACTTGGGAGGTTTTTATATGAACGCTAATTTTAATTAATGACTACACATGAGTAAAGCTTTTTCGTCGATTCACTCATTTGCATGCCTATATCTACATAATACAAAGTTTTTGATTATTTCATTTTGCATTTATCAACCATTTTGCATTAATTGTTTAATTTGTGAACTGTTTTCACGCTAAAACAATCAAACGAGAGGTCGTTACCGCGCTTAGCAATAATACTCTCGGCGTGTTTAAAATTTGCTAAAGGTATACATCAGTATCTACGTGTAATGAAAATGAGAGCCGACCACAAATCTACGCTGAAAATGAAATCTTTGCCGTTATTGGTTAACCATTAATTTGTGAATTGTTTTGCGATCTTTGGTATTTTGTCAGGGTACACATTATTTTAATTAGCTTGTAATTAATTGCGAACGCCAGACGGTATGTAACTGACAGGCTTGTTTTTAACGCAATTCCAAACTAGATTCGTTCACTATGTGTAATAAATAATTATGTGAAATTTGTGCTAATCTGTAAGAGATTCCTAAATTCATTTCAATGGTTATTATCATCAACCCATAAGACGGCATGTGTCTGCGATTTGACCCCATGCTCCATAAATCCCGATCGTAAACCTGAAATCTTCTTTTCCCTTAAAAAAAAACAATTATGGTAAAAATGTTAGGATAAGCTGACTTGGTATAATTTTTTCGAAAGCTTACTCTCATGCATTCTATTCGATTCACAGAAATTAGTTTTTAAACGTAATCATAACTATTACGAGTAAACTTCTTGCAGTTTAGTTATCGTACCTTGATGTACGTAATGTACGAGTACATACATAAGTAGCAAATTATATGTCAGTATAAAAATCTCTACTGAATCCTGAACAATATCCAAATTTATACCAAAATTATATTATGGCCATTACTGCTACATCATCATCATCACAACCCATCACAGGCCCACTAAAAACCACGGGTCAGCTCTCAGGATGAGAAGGGTTAGGCCATAGTCCACTGGCTAAGTGCGGATTGGCAGGCTGCACACGGCTTTGTGATCTTTATGGAGAACTCTTAGGTGCAGGATACCTCACGATGATTTTCTTCATCGTTAAAGCAGATGATATAAAATAGCTTAAAACGCACATAACTTTAAAAAAAAAAAGGGATTTGTGCTGCTGACCCCGCGAGTAAAAGGTCGAAGTCTTAGATAGATAGATTGACAATACACTTTATTGTTCACCAACAAAGCATAAAACATACATGATATAAAACAAAGAATCTAATGAAAAAAGGCGGACTTATCGCTAAAAAGCGATTTCTTCCAGACAACCTTAAGGTATGGAGCCAAAATAATCAGATGTAGATGGCGGAGGAGTGGCGTACTATTTTATGATGTATATTATATAAGTAGATAAACATTACCACATACACAAATACTATTCTATACAATCTGGAACATAACTACGCTCATAAAGCTTATGTAATTTATACATCTCATAGAGTTTTAACTACCAAACTTACCTAGTTAAAAACTCTCTAACTCATGTCAAAGTCACGTCTCTGATTGAAATACTTCACGAAATCGTGAGTCAAATTATTCAGCAAACAAATTAACAAGTGTTCATTACATATTTTATACGTTAACTCATGTGCCTACATTTATTACGAGAAACAACCATTTATAGCTTCGACTAATTTGAACCTTTAAAAAAAGTATTCATATAATTAATTTATTCGGCAAAAATTTGGTATACCTATTCAGAAATGTACCTATATAATTTTTGGTTTAAGAATTTATTGTCTCAAAAGTATAACAACAGAATTTACATAGTGAGAAATAGCTATATAAAAAGCACGTCATATTATAAGCACATGCATAATTTTAACAACGCTAACAAATGAGTAATCTACTCCTTGGACGGTTAATCTAACCGCCCCAGCATTTTAGTTTCTTGAAAAATATTTACTTTTTCTTCATGATACGAGTATATCTAGCAATGAATAGCTGAAACTGAAGACTTTTATCTCCATTTTCGCTTTTGTATTTGGTGGTAAAATGGATGTAGTCCTAAGTAATAAATGTGATCTTTCATTAAAATAAATATGATGAGGATACACATGAATGCTGTTACCTGTACTCCATTCATAGCATAATGTCCCTGCGTAGCGTAATGTAATAAGTACACGTTACATGGGAGACTCATTTAATTAGAGTAAAAGCGACGGTGGCACCTCAAAGGACACTTACAATGAGTAATGTACTTAACACTCTCCTGCTGCTAGTAACTTTACGCAGTGTAGGAAGGATAATAGTGGAATTGATGCGTCCAAATATTTGAATGCTAGTGACATGTTTTTCACAAACGTATTTTTCTGTCTGTACTACGCAAGACATTATATTAAACGATGAAACTCTCGAACACAATTTTTTTATTTCCTCATAAGGTTCAAACATAAACTAAGACAGTCATCGATAAATTATCACAGATATTGTAGTCACAGATTTTAATAACTGCAAGAGTAACTGAATAATTCCTCTGGTATATGGGATAACACCAACATACCGAACGAACACCAAACCGGACTGAAACAGCGTAGTGCAAGTACGCAGTTATGAGGAGAGACGAGTTGCTAAGGAATTTTAGCCCCAAACACCATGTCAATGGCACAAAATGATCCCTAAGACTATACAAACTCATCCTCATAAATATACGTATCTAAAAACCTATACATTGGATGGTTGTGCCCCTGGCAAGATAAAATACATTTAGATAAATGAAGAAGGCGCGCGCGACCTTCCGTCGGGCACTCCGTATTAACGACAGTCTTAATTTTCCCAAAGTAATAATTAAGAGTGAAGGCTCGTAGGGGTGCTAAAAAGCCCAAACGGTCACTAAATTTTTAAACATAGCCCCAAAGTACGAAGTTGGATACGCTTAAAGTTAATTCATAATTAGGAAATAAATTGTCCCTGCCATCCCTGGGCTCTCTTCTCTTTTATTTCTAAATCGTAACGATTCGCTTAGCTCTTATTAAAAATTAAAAACTAGCGCCATTAAATGTTCTCATGGTATTATTAAAAAGTATAAAGTTCAAGTCGAAATTCAAAGCGGGTGTAAAACTAGACAGTTCAGTGGAAACTTCAAGTTGACGGACAGATGCTTTACGTGAAATTGTTCGTCGGTTGTTCCTGCGAGCTTAATTAATAATTCAAAGGCGTCGTCAAACTTTTGCCAAACAACTGTTACCGTTTTAAATTATTTAATCGGTTTTGAATTCCTAACCTACTTCATGTTGTTTCATTTCGTTTTATTAATATTGTGGCAGCATATTATATTACTTTAATAGGTACCGTAAATAAAAACTGGCGTTCCAATTTAGCGCTACAACCTAACAATGCCTGAAGTTGTGAAACATGAGGTGTTGTTGACGTGAGCTTGAGAAAATAACTTTTCTTTTTAGCCGTGTAAAAATGGAGAGCCCATTTTTAGAATATTGCGACATAAAAACCTCTTCTGCCACGTTTTTATAAAAAGTTTTATATCAATCAATATTAAATCGCAAGCTCTGTCGTATGCAAAAACTCGTATAATATGTGATAAAATATATACTTATGTGTGTTTAGCAGATAAATTGACATAGCAGAATAATATTTTGTTACAACGACGCAGTATGTAAAAATAACGGGTATGTATCATTTTGCCGTGGAGGTTACTCTTAAAGATCCAATGCTTTAGTATTCCAGCTAGGACCGCAGTCTTAAAAAAACCAACCCGTTGAACTGATCTTATTTCATTACAGATGTTTGGCGGTAGTAGCACTCTTAATTTATCAGTTAAAATATGATCCCGTACATAATCTGTAAACACTTTAGTCACTTTCTTATAACTGGCCTTTCTACCCTAATTAATTAGAGATCGCGGGAGATAACGTCAAAGCCTTCGCGGGTCGCTTGCATAATCTGCATCACGATTAGAATTATTTAAATGGATATTTTTTACTTGAGTTGTTATCCAATTATCTTAATGACAATCCTTTAGTGGGTCCCTCCCTTCTCTAGATTTTTTGACAAACATGGAAAGGTGTTCAAATAAACTAATTTAACACTTTATTTTTTATTACTATTTATGAATAAATAATAATTGTGCACTTTTGTACACTTGTTTAAATTCCAATTTATTTCTGCTATTTAACTTGGCGTACATTAAAATAATAAACAACAATCGTTTCTTTATTATGATTACAAAACTGTTCGAAATGCCTCATTTTGTTTTGGATTAGGATACAGATTTACCTCTAGAAAAAAATTCAGGTCGAAAGAATAAATAAATCAAATAAATTCTGGAAAAAAACAAATTTATCCAGAAAACAGTGTTTAACAGCGTTAAACAGGTCTCGAGAAAGGGGTCAACTACGCTGTTCTTGTTTCTCACGAAAATTATAATTATAATTTCGTTGGGAAAACTTTTTTCAGGACACCTGATACCTTTTAAATATTGAAGCTCCAGTTTATGGCTGTGTCCAAAGTAAGGAGTTGATGGGGAGATATTAGAATATTTTATTTATTCATAATTTTGCGTATAGACGGGTACGTACTTCTGGAGTTCTAACGTATTACTCTTACGTAGAAAAGGATAGTGAAGTAATTAATCATTTCATTACAAAGTGGGTTATATAAAACAAAAAAACATTTTCTCATGAAATTTTCATCAGCACCATAAACGAAATACATCGAAGGAATAATTACTGACTACAAAAAGGCGATACCTATTTTTACTGTCGTCCTCGTCATCTTGTTCTCATTGTATGTCACGAGCGTCTGATCCCACGTACTTTAATGAAATCAATAAATAAAAGCTTCCGCAGAATGTTTATCTAGCGAAATAAGCTGACCTCAACGTGAACCCACGTAAATAGTTGGTGCGTGCATCGACAGACTTCCAATAAGTGGAGCGTTCAATACGGGTACGCGGATATTAATCTACTACTAATGTGGTACCTTGCCCCTAACGTTTAGGCTGAAACTTGTCTTTATTGATGACTGCCCTTTGTTCTTGTCGTTTCCTCTGTTTAGGATGATTGGGGCTTGAACCAGGTTTAGGGTTCCATTGAACAGAGAACGATTTTTGTTATTTTAATTTCGTATATAAGCAGAGGCTTTTGTAAGGCTGTTTCTTATGTTTGCAAATGCTGTTTTCATTTTGTTATAATTTTATTGATCAAAGCTTTCGTTGTTTATTGATGCCTGTCTTATTTTATTCTATCCTTGTAAGTAATACTTCATATAAATTCATTACCCAATACCGATCCACTACTGAGATTAAATCTATTCGGTGGGTTAGGACCACAGCCTGCTTTCCTGGACAACTGTGAACTTGCCCGTCTTTTTTTTTTAAAGCATGACAAACAATACGGTTGCATATCTTTAAAACACGAAAACTATAAGTAATCCTATATTTAGAAGCCATCGTGATGTTCTTTTAGGTTTATCTGATGTTTTATTCGTTAATGTTCAGGAATCTCCTCCTAAAAAGGCATTTTCTCATCCGGCCCACAGTAACAAAGTTGTTTGGTCTCCTTAAGCTCATCATTACAGCGACCTTATTGTTACCGCGTAAGGGTCTGGATCTATCATTCAGGAGCGATTTGAATGTAGTTAGAGCACGCTGCGCTCGGATATAAATTGCTTGGTCTGAATTTAGCAATCGTTGAACATAGTTAGGCAAATTTTAATGATTGTTTACACGTCTTCTTGTGTGTTGAATAAATACAGGAAACAAATTTTCACCTACTTTTTTGGTTTGGCGTTTTTGACTTAAAACCAAATACCTACTTCTATGTATACTAAAGAAGTATTTGCTTTAAACTGTTAGTGTTAGGTAGTCTGATGATGGATGGATATTATGTTAAATGAAAATGAATACTGTCAATTATCTGAACTCTGAACCTACAAGAATTATTCAGCAGTAAAAGTTTACGCATGAGTTAATTCCACCATTGTTCAATGAAACAGTTTTGTCTGTATTTTGATGTGACTGAAAAACTCAATAATAGAAGATTTAATTACCACCGTTATGGAACGAACGGGAGAAGAAAAATTTGTGAAGATAACAATTGATGCAACGAACAAAGTTAAAAATAGGAAAAGCTAATATATGGGCGATGTGGACAGTGTATTTTTAATACTTTTAATTATTATGTTTATGTACTGAATATAAGTGTATTGATTGAATTTATTTATAACTAGGGAGTGCTAGCGACTTCGTTCACGTGACCCTTGTGGTACAGACTAACTAAACACCGTTTGAAATATTGAGATAAAACATACCTTTTACAGTAAGTTTGGCAACACCTACAATACTGGAAAATTCCATCTAAATCGGTTCTGTTTCGGAACTTATTCGCGACAAAAAAATGCAGACAAATAGAATGAGATTCTAAAAACTATAGATTTTAGTTTTAGGTGTCATATAATAATAATAATAAATAAACGTATACACACTCACACCCCCGCACTAGGATTCCCTGTGAAGCGGGTGGCGGACACACACACACAGAACACAATATACACCCAAGACCCGAGTACAAATATTTATCTGCAAACAAATCTTTGCCCCGGCCGGGGATCCAACCCGGGACCCACGGCTCGTCAATCAGGGTCACTAACCAACGCGCCACGGAGTCGTATGAATAGCATAATATTCCATTTAAATTAACCTTGGTACCTTGGTATTAAAATTGGTACCTACGTCAAGCATGTTTAAGATTCAAAACAAAACATTAAGTATACAGTATTGTGCGTCCACGTTACGCATCAAATTGAAAACCCCATTGCACTTGGCCGGCGTTACTATATCAACGGTGTCATTAAAGAGACGCATGTGTGTGGAACTAATTCAGTGAATACCGTAATTCGTTCACAACAACCGTATAATTTAAATGATATACTGAATAATTACGTAGTTATTTCAGAGCCTTAAATAACATAGTACAAATTGCCAAAGTTAATCAGTTACTTAATTAATTAACATAAACGACAAATGGGGCTTTTTTTAATTCAACTAAGATTCTACAATTGAACAATACTATTAATTTTGGATCTGTTTGGGTTATTTGTGACGAAATAAATGTTATTATATTACTTATTTCAATAATTTTTAATCGTTGTGTGTAATTCGTAAAGATTTAGATCGAATCAATTTGAAAATGTAATTAAAAGTTCAAACGTTGTTATTCGATATCTATTTTCTCAGGTACAATGTCCTACGCAGTTATTTAATTTAGGCTAAAACAGGCCCGAACCACAAATATGTCAACTTCTATATGAAGGTAACTCACCTGAAGTTACTCATTTAATAATAGTATTACATGGGCAAGAGTAACATCAATGTGGGATTTAAGAACAATTAATAATTTATCACTCTATTTTAATAACCTTAATTAATACGTTGTGTAAAGCCACACTTATTTTTCATTATTTATATAGCTATATATGCTTGTTTACTAATGTATCGTTATTCTACCTATAATCCGATAAAACGTTAAGATTAATCCCCAGCCACTAGAATGTTAGTAGCTCACTAAAATCACAATGAGAATCAACCTTCAAGATAATAAATGTGAACTTGATTTAATTAAGGTCTCAAATGTCCTTAACCCTGTAGACTACTCAATAGTACTTACATATGAAATCTGGAGAACTTTGAAGTGATGAATGTAATCTTAAAACTTCTCAAATAATATTCTTTAAAACAAATAAACAAACTCTTATTAAAGCTTAACTGTCATAGAGACACCCTTCGAAGAAAGTGAATTTAATTGAATACGTACCTACTATCAAATTGTGTAGGTATCGGACTATACACCAAGTAGGATTTACGTCAACTGAAGTAGTTCTGCTTTTCAGGTTCTCATAAAAATATGCCCTTATTTGTACATGTCTAAACGTACCTATATGTTATTTTTTTTAGTCGGATGAAAGTAGTTACTAAGCATGCAGCGGTAACAAGTAGCCATATAATTTATTTTTTATTTT
>DWMR01000789.1:0-11034 GCA_018245355.1 Dalla costala | reverse complement strand
TCATAAATGAAAATGTAGTGACTTACCAATTATAATTTGAAGTAAGTAACTCAAATAAAGTGCAAACGTAGATAGATAGAAAACTCTTTTTTGTACACACGAAGTAATTAACAGCGACATTAGAATACTACAGAAGACACAGTACAAAAGATTGTCTTATCGATAAAGAGCGATCTCATCCAGACAACCTTTGGGCAGAGGACAGAATAAAAGAGAAGGTTAGGCAGGGTGTACAAATACGAAGGTCTAACAAGATAGTTAAGAATAGGTATAGAACTATAGAGTACACCATCAAAACACAAAACATACATGATATGAAACAAACAAATGATATACAAAAGGCGGTCTTATCGCTAAAAAGCGATTTCGTCCAGACAACCTTAGATTGAGAATTGATATAAATCCAGTACAATGACAGATTATACTGTTGGTTACGTATAAAACTCCACTTAGAAGCAGATAACTTTGTTGTATTGTAAAGTAACAGGCACGTACCCAAATCCAATTAGCTATCTATAACCAATACACCTTAGACGCTACCAAATGAAATTAGAAGCTAAATATGGTCTGTTACAACATTAATCCCAGTTTACTCACCATTAATAAGCTGCCAACAAACGTTAAATGAAATCATAAAATTTTTCCCATGTCGACAACGTATACTTTTCCGCTCGCGTTACACGTAAAAATTTACGTTTTCATAACAATTCACAGCACAAAGCACATGTTTAAATTGTCCAGCACGTAAATTCATACAGAACTATAAGTTCAAAAAACAATTAAATTGTCAAAACCCGTAATACAATGTTCAAAACGTTCGCACGCGAAAACGCACACCACATTTCAGAGTCTGCGTCCTACTGATTATTTCATGAGGAAATATATAGATGTAGTTATGTAAAATAACACAAATCCTATCGAATCAAGGAAAAATAATCCTTATAGCAAAGGAAATTAAGTAAATATTGCAATAAAAGGTGAGAATAGTCACCCCCATCCCTTATTTGATGTCTGGTTCAAGGGATGTGCTCGGTTATTCTAACGATATATTTTCACGTGATAACGGTTACGTTATTAGCATTTAGATAATATAGTTTAACGTTCTATCATTCAATGCCGTTATTTCAGCACAATTCCACGACTCCGTGGCGCGTTGGTTAGCGATCCTGACTGACAAGCTGTGGGTCCCGTATTCGATCCCCGGCTGGGGCAAAAATTTATTTGGCAGATAAATGTTTGTAGGTACTCGGGTCTTGGGTGTTATTGTGTTGTGTTCTGTGTGTGACCGCTACCCGCAACACAGGGAATCCTAGTGCGGGGGTGTGAGTGGGTCAGCTTATATATTTTTTTTTTTTTTGTGCAATCGGTCAGCGTTTTTTTTTTTTTAGCAATCACCAAGTTAGGTAATCTTTGGTACGGCCAAAGTTGAAGTTGGGTGGCTGAATGACTGGAAGTTTCAAAATGTCTTGAATGTTTTAAATTTTTGGAGGGCACGTGCAACAGTCAGAGACGGTTACTATGGTTTGATAGCAGTCTTTAAGTCTAGTCGGACACCTTCAGATTACTTTTTAAGGCTTTTGACATAACATAGGTAGGTATGGGATAACATCAGTCATACAGAGACGATTTGCAAACGTCGCGTCCGCTATGTGGCAAACCTTTAAGAACTTCTGACATTCAGGTTGGCTTCAAACCCCTCCACCAATTAGAACTGGAGCTACATGGTGCATTACCCTTTAAGTTTTCTGAGGTCTGAGAGACCCATGCCATGTGGGCTATGTTTAGGTATGTACCTATTCACACACAATGTGTAGCTCACACTACACATTCCATAGTATATCCACCAGTCTCAGATACGACCTGATTCTATTAGCGAAAGAGCTTGTCATTTCTGCAGCTTGACAAGGGTCTGTAAGTACATAGTTGCCCTTTTGAAAACTTGCTTTCACTTTCTTTTCATTACAAAGTTGTTCCGATACAACAAACGCTATACTCGTTTCTTTGTGTCAATTCCAAAGTTTCGGTGATGTAGATACGTAAAGAATAACAATTTTCAAGGTTTTCGTTTGATACTCTACTCGTTAGTTTTGCCAGTTTTACAAAACAAAACATACCTTTAATAAAATAAAATGTATTATGTTGATCATATGTTATTAATTGCACAACATTCTTAGTGTTTTATATACCTAGGTTTAGGTTTAGAACTTTATCTCTCATAAAAGACAGTCGTCACTTCGTCACGTCGTACCTAAGTATCTATGTTCAATAACGTTTACAGTAGATAAAGATAATAAAAGGTAAAGAACAGCTGCCATATTGTCCGTCCTTAAACAAAATCCTTACACTAACAGCTAAGATAACCAACAACTTTAAGCGGTGGCCTTGTGCAATCAAACGGATGAGAAGCTTGCAAGAAAACCAGGTTTTCTTAAGACCTCAATTAGCGATGAGACAACGGCCTTCGTGTGCTGCTGTACTTATATATTTCTGTTCTATTGCATAACATATTTTAAATTGTAAATAGTTTATTTTATTAGTGAGTATTAGGTAGTTATTTTTTTGTTAAGTTTATTTTTAGTGTTTTTTATATTGCTGTAATTACTTCGTGTGTACAATAAAGAGTATTCTATCTATCTATCTATCTATTTTTTAAGGTAAAAAAAAACCACCCTTTATTTTTTTATGTTATTTGAATAGCAAACGATAATAGTCATACCAACCTCTTGTGACAAACTTCAACGAACGCGTTTAGCTATAATAATATTATTGGCATTAATATCTAGCAATCAATTCTTACTCTGTTACTATCACTACTGGGAACGAACCCATAATTCATAATGTTTTATGTTAGAGAGAAAAGTACTATGCAGGTTCCGTGCGATGTCAGCTGAGGTCCTTTTCATAAATGAAAGAAAATGCCAAAAATTTACCTTTTCCTATAGTTTCCCGTATGGTATTGCTACACAGAAAATGATCCTTATAAGAGACACTATCGATTGGTGCAATAATACAGTGTTTTTTTGCAAAATCTTTGAGTCCTTCGAATCTCGATTTCCGGCTAGGAACATGTTTTTCAAAATTGTAAAGATGCAATTTTAGTTTTTATCAAAATTGTTCCCGAGACTCTTTTCAGCATTTTTCGATATTCCTCGAAGTTTCGGATTTGGCTTTGCAAGCCCACTTAAAAAAGTTAACCTGTATACTATATAGGTATTTTGCACGTTACTAACGCGGTATCTTTCAAATTAATTTGACCTATTTTTACATTTTACCATAAACTGTTAAAGTCGTGTAATTGTTTGGAGTGAACATGCCCGTATCTGCAGCGTAATTGAATCTCAGGTTGTCCTCGTTAGTCAAGTGTCATAAAACATTTTTTACCGTAGAATTAATTCCATTACACATATTTACGATAAATACAGAATAGATATGTTTCGCCCAAGGTGGTATTATCGCCATAACCATTTCTAATTATGCATATCATTAATCAAAAAGTTTCTGTATCGGTCTTAAAGGTAGTATGGCACATTTGTGCAAGACGGTATTATCTCAATATTAAGAATCAGAATCAGTCTCTTTAAGAGCAACAGACTAACATCGAGATTAATCATTTTGTGTTCAGTATTTTTTTTAATGGAACCCTAGAAAGTTGTACAATTGTTGACTTTGACAGTCGTCTTTGTTCAGTGTGATTCATCATCAGTGTTCATTATTCAAATATGTTACTACTTTAAAAATCTGTTTTGGCTGCTTTGGTGCCCAGCGTATTACACAGGAACTGATCATTAATTTAGAAAAACAATATTTTCCGGGACTCACGATATTATTGTTTTTTGCCCCTATATCTACCCAGTTGCATGGATCGTGGTTCCAAGGGCGGTGGAGGAGGGACTAACAGATAAACTGCGATAGCTTTAGCAATCCTCCCTATTGAAATTAATAGGAAGGTTTTAATTTTTATGGCCTCGCGGTCTAACCGGGGGATGTAGTGCCACTCAGGCGTAATTTAGAAAATTACGATTTCCTTTGCATTTTATCCAACACCTCGATAGCTTTCCTAGCGCAACTATTTTAATTCTACATTTAAAACTCGTGTTATGCTCGTGTGATTTTACGCCGTGAACGCGCCCACACCACGTACCTGCAGCGTAATAGAATAACCTGTTATCCTCATTAGTCAAGTCTTCTGGAAAAAGTTTATATTTTATTGTCAACTTCCCAACTATCATTACAGGTCTAACCTAATGCGATAGGGTGAACTAGATAACACTCACATGCCTTCAAGAACTTTATGGAGAACCCTTAGGCATGCAGGTTTCCTCAAGTTGTGTTAGGTTAGGTTAGGTAAATAGGTTAGGTATTCAGTATCTGCGATATTATTGATGGTTTCACTAACATATATTGCGTTTTCTATTAAGGTTTAATACAAACTACATTGATTTTATTACCAGCATACTTATTTATTTCTCTCGATTCAACTTACATATCAATTATTAGATTTTAGTTTAAATAATGAACTCGCGTCAAATATAGGTATATATTTCTGAATGTTTACTAAAGCTAAATAATTCAACTCCCGCACTCCATATACACAAACCGTACAAAACATTATCTCTTGTAACATTTAATTTTATTAGGCTAGCCCCAGAATAACAATAAGAGCTTAACTTAGGTAAGCTGCTTACGTTGAAGGGATTTAAAGCAATTATGCTCAAATAAAATCAATCATTTCTGGTGCGAAGTATAAGTAGCAGCCACTGTTGTTATTCTATTTATTATATTACTAAGGTTATGTAGCCTCTGTAGTTCGTGTATGTTTTGAATAAGTTACTTATTTTATTATGTAGCTCCTATTTGTTGTCTATGTATTCATTATGAAGATATAAATCAGTTCACCCCTTCTCGAGATAGTATATTGCTGTCCGAAGATGACATGTGTTTGGTCTTAGACTGTAAGCATAATGTAGACTTAATAATGAATAAATAATAAATAAATAATAATACATTACAGCAAAGGAATAAGTGGAAGAATACTTATAAAATAACAACTGGCGCCATTTGCTTTTGTTTTTTCCTTAATGAGTGATTCAGGAGGTAATCAGGCGGGCATTTTCTCGGAATTTTCCACCAAAATATTATTTTCGCTATGTTGTCCAACAAGGCCATGTTTTGTGAGCGGCCTATGGAAACGTGTGACCCTGATCATACGTTTTGAGTTCACTCGCGTTAGTCAGGTCACGCATCTCCCCTTTGTTTGATCCCATTTCTGAACAAGGATCTCTTAGTAGTAAGCTAGTAAGCAAAGCTGGTCACACCCACTGCAATCAATACGCCTTAATTATCTCAGTCTGTAGTAATCTACATGTCTAAATTTTTATGACGTGTATATAAATCTATACTAATATTATAAAGAGGTAAAGTTTGTAGATATGTATGTGCGTATGTATGTAAGTATGTATATAGGGGGTAGTCTTTGAAAACACTGATCCGATTCTAAAAATTCTTTCACAAATAGATAGCGTGTAGTTATTCACGAGTAACATAGGCTATATATTTTTTTTTTTTTCAATTAGGTATCCTTGTGAGATTTCCAATTATGTAACCCAAGGTGGAATAATCGCGCTATAAAAACCCTTTAATCGCAGTCTCTGGGTGAAGTGCAGAAGATAGAACCAAATAATAAGGAGAGCGAGTGGTTTAAAGGATGAAAAACTGGAAATGATGCTTGGAAATTCGGAAAATTCGGGAAAACCTGAAAGTGATTTTTTCTATGGGATTAATTGAAATTTGGGCAGTACAACGTCTGTCAGGTCAGCTAGTCCTGTATAAGTGTAATGACAAAGATAAAATTGGCAAATTAATCGCTGTCGCTTTCGCGCGTGACCTATAAACATTTGACGGGTACTGATACAAAATCGGAATCCAAAGCCGTTCTCAAAACTATTTATGCTAATACGCATACAAACTAAATGTCACTACGCAATCCTAAAGACGAAACTCATAATAGGTTTTGCATGAATGCATGAGATGTGTTCTGATTGGTGTTGCAATAGTGCTCTATTAAATTTGTCTCAGTACGGAACATGGTTTGCGCAAGTGATCAGTATTACTACCTACCAACCGCAGAATATGCTTCAATTGAAACAGGTATACCTAAACTGGACTCTATTTTCTTAGAGTTAGTACAGAGTTTCGATGCGGATGAGCATATGATTTTTCTATTTCGACCATCTCACTTCCGCGGTCCTCAAAATCCGATTGAGGCAGATAAAAGTGCAAACGTTAATTGATAAAATACCTTTTACTGACAAGGAAATCAATTATCGAACTGCAATATTCCCAGCGAGAATTCCTGACAGAGAATTTCTATCGAAGCCGATACGAATTTTTGTCGTTACTACGTAGATATTTATCAATAAAAGTTGGATTGCATAGCATTTTGATTTAGCTTCTTGTGGATGTGGGTGGATGCTCCATGAGCGTCATCCATTACTTTATTTTTATGCTATCAGAATAGCAGACGCGTATGCAGTCCCACCACCCACCACTCCACCACCACCACCACCACTCCACCATCCACCATCCACTGTCGCCCATGGACATTTGTGACCAACCTTGAATAGGACTGTAAGAGGGACTGTTAGTTAGTTAGTTAGTCTTGTTAGTATTAAGTGTTTATAAGGATCTTAGTTGGTAACCTGTTCGTAACCTTCCTACTTCGTGTAACAAAAATAAGTTATATTTTACATTAAAAAGTTAAACAGTAATTGCAAGAGAAAGCTAGTATTCAATGATTGCGGTTATTGTTTATAGTTACGGATAATAAATAGTACAAAACCTTAGAGATAGAGGTATTACATGAAAAGAAAAGAATAAATACACCATTGTCCAATGGATACACATATGATATCGGACATTTATTAATTCCAGCTTTAATTAATCACATTTAATTATTCTCTGCGAGGGCAGCTGTAATAAACGAGCTTTTTAATCATCGTATTCCGTATCGCTGTATTTGTACATAGACTGATGATGCGTAGAAATGGCACACCTGTAATCATCGTCATCATAACTACGAATTTACAAACAGTCCCTCATCGCACAGTCCTATTCGAAGTTTGTCACAGATGTCTAATAACGTCTACGGGTGGCAATGGCTAGACTGCATGCCTGTTTGCTATATAAAGCATAATATATTTGAAACAATACGAACTTAAAAATTATATATGTATGTATATAAATAAATAATAAATAAACGCTTACACAATCACACCCCCGCACTAGGATTCCCTGTGTTGCGGGTGGCGGACACACACAGTACAACACAATAACAACCAAGACCCGAGTACAAACATTTATCTGCCAAATAAATGTCAGCCCCGGCCGGGATCAAACACGGGACATCAAGCTCGTCAGTCAGGGTTACTAACCAACACGCCACGGAGTCGTCTATACACCTACATTTTAAACTGTCTCAATTAAAACAAGCTTCTCCAAAATGTATGACATCATTATTTCGTATTTCAACACAAGTTAATTCTAATAAAATTTATCAGTAACTGATACTTCTTTTTCTTCCTTTTTCTTTCTCTACAAAATATATACTTTTCTGGCACTACACTTGAATCAAGACGCAGATTAAAACTTTTCCAAGCTGCTATATAGACATTTCTGTTTGTTACTTGTTCTGTAATTTGATGCAATCTCTTGAAAATTGCTAACTGAGCTGGTGTTTAAATTTCATAATCTGTAACGCGTGAAATATGATGTGACGATATCAGAATCTCCTGAATCAGGATTATTTGTAGATACTTTGTCATCCTGTTATTGTAGTTTAAATTAAACTCGGAATTTAAAAAAAAAGTAAGGTTGATCGGTATTAATACCCTGATGCAATTTGTATTTTAATAGACTAGAAGGTGGAATAATTAAGACAGGAGTAGAAAAAGGGCATTCCGCTTGGCATAAGGGATGCCAAAGTACAGCTGGCGTGCAGAGGTTTCAGTAAATCATGAAAAACTATTTTCACTATTTTATGTAAACAATAAAAATAATTTATTTTATTTAATCAGGTAACAAGACCCATACATAGTTTATCAAAATCATAAGAAAGTCGGAATCATAATAAAAATTCAAAAAATTAAGTTGGATGTAGGAGGTTGGATGGTAAAAATTATGTTGGAGGTAGTAGGAGGTTCAGGATGGAATTGGAGTAAATTAAGTTAAATTATGCATGCATAATTATGCTGTTTACTTTGTTGTATCCAACTTCCCTATATTGCATGGCGGGTTCGCCTCCTCACATCCTCCTAGCACCCTCCTCACTGAAATTCAAAAACTACATTACGACAGAAAATAGTATTGCAGTGGTATCTCCGCAGTCGCATCCAAAGACTGGTTCTACCACCGCCATAAAGTGTACCTTAAAACGTATTATATAGAAATTATTCTGATAAATACATTGCATGCTAACTAAACCGTAGGTACTAGGACAACAACAGACTAAGGATGTTCGCTCCTAACAACCCAGCGATATTAGAATACGATAAAACCATTACCATAGCTGAAGACTCGTTTGAGCCTCAAGAGTAGTTTATCAACGGTCTACTAAGTGCGTCCTTTGTCCAAGACGTCCTGCAATTTATGGATTAGGCCTTTGTTGGTCGTGTATTGATGTCCGATTAGAGATAGCTCGCGTTATAATGGATGGACGTGAGCGTTGGCTTATGATGTGAGCGGTTTGTTTAATACTTATTCATAGAAATGTATTTATCTTGTGAATTGTAATATCCATCATATTTATAGCAGGGCCGATCCGTGCCATTGTAATATTGCCAATAAAGCCCAAGATTAGTCAGACATTTCTTGCCCAAGCATCCACCCATCTCTCTCCTCGCAGCTGAAGAGATCTTTGGCATAGGTACCTCTATTTTCACAGCTGAAGAGGTTTTGGGCATAGGTACTTCTCACTTCACAGCTGAAGAGATCCTGGGCAGAGGTACCTCTCTCCTTACAGCTGAAGAAGCCAGGGTTGTACTCTACTGTGCTACTCCTTTGCAATATCCATGATTCCAATAAATTTACTTTTTCAGTATTTACTGAAAGATTCTCCATTAATACCCATGATTAATACCGACTGGTTAAAATGGAGGTCAATCTTAAAGTTAATAATAATATCCAGTCTACGGATTCTCAAATAGATAAGCACAGGAATCTTATAGGACCATATGCGTACACCAAGCAAGCATGTGCGACTCGCACGCAGTCGGGGAATTGCAAAGCATCAGATATTCTGAAATCGAAAATGTCTTCCGCTAGTACACGTTTGGATTTATGGCATCGGTTGCTCTCAAAACTTGTGAGCAACGCACACTACATACACTTTTGTAGGTACAAAGTATACGTAGTTTAATAGAAATACAGAAACATACGAATTTGCTCTAAATGTTATAATTGAAATTGAGAAAACTGGTAAACTTATTTACACTAAAATCAATGTAAATTACATAATAGCTCAATACGAGTCACTATAATAGCTCTGGACCGTCATTTAAAAGTACACCAGGTATCGGTCAAATCACCACATTTTGGTACCTACTTTCAAAAGTTAAACTTTTGGCCCTAGTTCTCACCTCATAAAACAACGCTGGCAACACTTGCTAAATCTTATTGGTATATTATCCATGATTCCCTACAATGATTTCGCATTAAATTATTAAAAAACTAGGAAAATAATTACAATATTACAACTCAAATCTCCACCCAAGAATTTTACCAGTAACCTATCATACATTTATGACCTTAATTTTTAAAAAAACGTAAAATGATACAAAATTTCGATACCCTATAAAAGGTTGAACTCGCAGTTATATCTTTCATAAACTTAAGTTTCAGTGTGCGGTGAGCCTAATAACTTGTACAAACGACAGTTATCGCATACCCTTGCAAACTGCTCTGGCGTTGTTAGCTTATTTTACTACGATTTATGTGTAAGGTTCTAAATGTTTGTATTACAACTTAACAGAATAACATTGAGTAATTTATTGCGTCTGTACTGAAAGTTGCGTCGTAAATCGAAAAATCCTGATACGATGACAAGTTAAAATGATTTATGGTCAAAGAAGTTTATTCGCTGTTAAAAGAAGATAATAATAAAATATAGATGCTGCGACCATTCCAATAAGCTTCAAAAACTGATCGCAATACGGGGTTTAAGCACTCTTCAAAAACGAATATGTATGGAACAGCAAAAAAATCGATATAAATCTTGTGACACGTCATGGACATTTGATTCTCACGAGAGTCATGAGTATTAGGTATAACTAGATCGGCCGCTTTAAAGTAGCAACATTTATATTTTGAGTGTTCTTAGAAATAAGTTTGCATAAAACCACAAGAGTCTGAGTAATGTCGAGATTTCATTTACAGATACGATGGCTTATAATTCCCCGTATGTGTACGTCTCACTGACGGCAAGAAACGAGTAGCAAGTTGGACAGTTCAATGGTTAGTGACTATTAGAGGCGAAATTTCACGACTGCTTCCGTGCTTCGGAAGGCACTTTAAGCAGACCGTCTGCCTGGTTGTCATTGGGTAGCAGTCGTTAAGCCGTGCTAAAGGCTTCCCCAAACAGAACGCGCTATAGCGCCGTTTGACGATATAATACCAACACAATACAACACAACTTGGCGCTTTAGCGCGGCGATAGGACGCGGCGCTATAGCGCGTTCTGTTTGGTGAAGCCATAAGGCCTTTGGATAGCTTGGGTGGACCAAGAAGCCCGCCACCAATCCCTGGGTTACTGCCACTCTTTTACATCCTGCTATGCAATTCTCTAACACCAGTCTTGCCCTCAACCTCGACTGTACTTGTCACTTCATGCAAGAACTGTAAACGGACAATTGTCGTGGTATAGTGGCCACAATGTCGCCACAATAGTCGACTCTGTGGCGTGTTGGTTAGTGACCCTGACTGACGAGCCGTGGGTCCCGGGTTCGATCCCCGGCCGGGGCAGATATTTATTTGCAGATAAAT
>DWMR01000788.1:0-11035 GCA_018245355.1 Dalla costala | reverse complement strand
AGTGATAGTGGAATAGAATTCGGAAGTTCCATTTGGCGCGAAGCGTACCCACGACCCTGTCTACCTACCTACATTTTTATTATAATTTTTGTGAAACTACCCACATCTTTTATTATCTACTTCTCTTCTTCTTGCTTCTCTTACTATCTAAATACCTTGAAGGCACTCAGCCTGCAGGAGTGTTTCAAGGGTTTAAACCTATTTTCCTGCTGCCCTACGAACCTCAGCAATGGGTGAATGGAACACATCAACTTGAGGGTCCCAAGCCACCAGCCGTTGAGTAAGGCCAACGCTCTTATCAGAGGAGACTCTTTAACTCGACCCAGCCTACATTTAGGTAGCGCAAACAATTTGTGCGTTGAGCCCACACCCCAATATATTGCCCGATATTGTGCCTTATCCCAATGCAAAAAGAGACATTCCTCTTATAAGTATGACGTCATACGACGTTCATTGAAAAGGATCAGATCTGCAGATTTTTAAATCCTAACCTGATGTGACTTATATAGGGATAATATTAAGTTATACCCGTTTAAAGTTACCTTAAAGGTCGAGTGAAAAACTTATTGAATGAGAATGGTGTAATCTATAAAAATATATTGCAATTTTTGTTAATGAAATTTCTTAACACGAACACGTTAATCATCTTTGACCAGTGACTTAAAAAAAAATGTATACGTTTGTTTTTGTTGCATTATCGACAAGCTTAGCAAGGAGGACAACATAACTTTTGACTAAAAAAACTGTTACGAGTTTAAATACTGGTATAAAACGGTTCGTTTACGATCAAATCCATCAGTAATGATAAGTATCGTGAATCACCCGCTCCATCAATCAGGATTGTACGGACATGATGTCTATTGTGCACGGGGCATTTACATAATTCAGCAGTGCGTTGGTGGTATCACAAATTAAAAGCCTGTCCTGTTGTTTTTAGAATTGTATGACGAATGATAGAAGCGCTCACAGGACTGCGGCTTGTTTCAATTGTTAATTATCCAAAGAGTAGTGCAGTATCGAGTGCGGTCGAGAGTTGGAGATCTGGGTCACCGGTAGGGGTAAACAAATCATGATTACTTCTGTAACTTATTAGCATAACAGTGAAGTTCCAACGCTAAATACTTAACTGTTCAAGTTTAACGTGCCAAATAACAATTTTATTTATTTGTAGAGTTTGCAAATCTGCACTTAGCCCTCATAGAGGAATATGCTAGCTTTTTAAGGAAAGGTCCCTGAGTTTAGGATTAGAGTATTTAAATAAGTTAGATCATCTTAAAATCCACGTATTATTAAAGAACATCGTTCAGATTTTAGATTAAAAATGTATAATCAGTCGCCATTTGTGCTTACAAATTTTATGTGCTTTTCAACATTTTACGTTTATACCAAGCTGAAAATTTACCAAATGTGTTTACATACCTTCATAAGTAAATCCAGTATGGACTAAATATAAATAAAAATATAATACTGTGCCATACTGTATGCGTCCTTACGCGGCTGATTGTGGAGCATTGAACGAACCATCAGTGCATGCCAGAAATGTTACGTTCAGTAGGTATGTTTGATCATGTAACACCGCATGTAGAACCGCTGACTATCATTACCAGTGTCAGAGAGGTAAGAATGATCATCCTCACACATTCGGCGGCCGAATCTACGTCTAGTCTGGCTGACGCCTTATAGTTTCAACAATTAATGTGGCAGTCCACAAAGACGTATCATATCGCGTGGGTGCGTCCCATATCGTAAAAATACGAGCAGGCATGTTTACCACTGAATAATTAATTCATACAGACAGGCCCGGCGCCGACAAACGCGACGTATCCAACCGACAACCTTGGAGCGTTCATATTTCATTCCTTTTTCACACGTCGTTCAGTGTCTCAACTGACACGTCATTCAGCTTTTAATGTGGATGTCATCATTATGTTGCAGCAACGTAGAGTGAACGTTTGAGGTATCCCCGAAGCGGTATAATTTAGAATATTTATGGCCCACTGCTGAGTAAATACCTACTACTTACTTAGGGTAGGTTAGGTACGTTACATAGGTACCTACCTACTGGCTGAAAATGACTAAGCTATAGTTCTGCTACCCCAGACGTCTTGTCAACCAGCAGAAGTTATTTCACTAACATTAGTAAATTATTATACGACATGGCGCTGGCCGATCTCCTTCACGGGCCGCTCTGAAAATCAGCGTCATGGATCTATCATGGTACCATCACTTATGCTGTCCGAGCCCTTTTGTCTTCCTATGCTGCTACACTGATAAATGACTAAGTACTATATCTTTATAGTGCCTATTTTGTATTATTGTTGTTGTTCTAGTAGGTAGGTACCTACTTGGAAACAAATAAATGTATCTTCTTCTAAAAACTTCTATGAAAAATTAAAATTATCTGACTGTTAAATCTGCCTTATAAAACAAATTGTAATTCAACTTAAGTCCTAAGGTGTTGTAAATATATCAATTTACCACTTCATTTCACATCAACATGTCGATATGGCTACGGTCTAGATTATTTGATAGACTGTTACTTACCTACTCAATCAATATTCACGACCAATCAGTGCCTGTCGGTATCCGCTGCTTAATTCCCAGAAGCGTTTCGAAGCAGCACTGCTTGCGTGGATTACACGAATGACATGTCTAAGAATTGTCAACTCTGTGGTTAATAGTACTTGCTGTCTGCAAACAAAAGAACGAACACATCATTTAAGATTATCCGACAGGATTATTCACAGAAATTTCACAGACCGTGCGTACAATTTACCTGAAGGCAAATCTTCACTCTAACAATATTTATTATGAACAAAAGAGCTCATACCAGTTGCAAGTGTCTGTTGGTCCAAACAAATATCGTGCAAACATAATTTTGTTGCAGGAAGCGGAGGGCCAGAAGACGAATAACGGCATCCAGTACCGACTACAACTGCTTTATGCAAATGGTAAGTTTCCTCCGCGTTATTTTGGTAAGGAATATTCCAGAATATTTTCTACTTTCGGACGGTTTATTTTGTCTTTGTTAAAATATTTTAGTAACTAAAAATGCGATTAGTATTTAATTTAGGTAGGTACAAGAAAATAGAACAAAAGCGGATTCAATGTGTAAACAAAAGTATTTAGTAGCAGCGCAATTAAAAATAAGACCTTATCAGTGCGCATCAGACAAGCACTAAGTTGAAGGCATCAATTATTAATTTTATCCTCGATTTCTTAAGACCACTTGAGAAATCGATCACCCGATAATTCTTACCTTATTTCTTACCAATTAATTGCATCTACTTACCATATTATTTTAATTTACAATTAGAATTAGATTTATGTTTTCAAAGGAATGGTAAAGGAAAATGGGTATTTAGTTTTTATTGTACCCAAGTGCAGATTTAAGAAAATACCATATAAGTACCTACTAATATTTCACAATTCCAATTAGTGACGTAACTACGTAACTGAAATTGCCAGGCCCATTATATAGATAGAGAACACAGAATGTCTTATTTAAGATGCAGCGCTAGGTCGATAGCTCAGGAGTTTGGCAAATATTGTCTCGTCTTACGTCTTGGATTGTCAACCTATCTCAGCCATTGTGATCAGTAGGTACACTAGACATACAAGATTCTGTAGGCACTATCGATCTTAGGGTGAAATTAACTTACTTCTTTGATTTGGTAGAGTCGTCAGTTTTAATATCATTAAACAAAATGTATTCCACATTTAAGTAGGTAGATACCTAAAGGTTTCAAAATATGTGATGTTACCTGAATTTTGTTCTTTTACGGTTTACTCAGAAAATATCAACGCAATTTTAAAACTGAAAATACAATAAACAAATAATTTAAACGATGGAAAACATGACTTTTTTCGTATTACCTGACTTTGTAAACATAACATGAATCTGGGTGACAGCCGGGTCAAGAAAGACGTGACCTAAAAAGCTTTCATCTATCAGAGTGTTACTTTCTTTATAAAACTGCTCACGGTTCTTTAGATTATTCAACGAAATAATTTATAAATGCCCAAATAATTATAGTCTACCTTTACGTTAGCAGCTATTTATTATAGTGCAAGCGATACCTTACTGTACGTGCGCTACGCTCAAACAAGTCTATATTATCGTATTTCGCACATAAGCTTTGCAAGTTACAAATCATTTTCGCTCTACCAATCTAAGTCTTATTCCAAGGATATAACGCAGGCGTGACGTGCAACAATTGGTTTTGTATTCAACAGATGTTGGAGACAATGCATACGACGGACGCCTGTAAATATTTGCCATCTTGGCCGTTAGCGGAGGATAATGGAAAATTGGCACCGCATAGACGGGCTCTTAGAATATGAATGATGATTGTATCTCAACCTCTCAAGCTACCTATACCTTTCAAGTCAAATGTACATGTGTAACGCGTATAAAACCGTGTAAATTGCCTTTCGTGGAGATTACCAAATGAAATTGCAAATGTACCCACGTGTCACATCTAACAGTCATTCAATACTCTCGAAGGCATTATGTATAAATTCTATAAGCTTTCCTCATCTGCTACAACTCGCACGCGCCAAAAATTTCCCCGAAATTTTCATACGCTGCCGACGTAATGGGACAGTTTGATCCAATTACATGCGAAATTAGTTCCATTAACGAGAAGGTTTTTAATTTCGCCAACACACCATGTCTATTATTTTAATTCTTGTCGCGTGGAAAAGGAAAAACGAAGAGAAAAGGAGCGAGTGGAGGCAATTTCAGGAGGTTAACAAATTGTGCAATGTCTGCCTCTACGAACTGCGCTCGTAGCCCGCTACGATCTTTATTGCTACTATGTGTAAACGTTACTGTTTAAAGCCGGTATAGACAAGGGAATGTACGCTAGAGTTGTGGCTTACCGGATGTGTTCGTTACTGATTAGGACGCTGGCTGATATAAAAGTATCGTATCGTCACATTAAAATATCGATTATGGTATTATCGGTAATTTATTAGTTCATTATTTATTGTTAATAAATTAATGTGTGTATTCTATTAAAAATTTTGTTTTCGTTTTAAAAGAAAGACAGAAAAAAAATGTTTGGTTTTACTGCATCAAACATAATCCGACATAAAATTACGTATTACCTATTACCGATTATTACCGGTGCAGTATTGTGACCAAAAAAGATTCAGAACTCAGCATTATGCTCTAGCATGAACCAACAACGCTGATTTTCAGTGCTTCCCTAGATCGCATAAGTTATGATAGTAATTGTCCATTTGGATAATCTACTTTATTCTTTGCATCTGCAAAATGTCCAGTTCCTACAACCTGTAGATACGCACACCACTTATAGACCAAGGGATGGTGACCTAATTTAATACGGTATTGGCCGAACCAGGGTGAAACATTTTTGGTCGTGGGCTCTGTAACTATTAGGTACCTACTGTAAGATAAAGCAATTTTGATGATTGACGCTTGTCCGCAGGCATACGGCAGGAGCAAGACATCTTCGTTCGGCTAATCGACTCCGTTACGAAACAGGTGAGTTCCGTACAATACAATACGTGTTTGACATTGATTTAGAAAAATAAGATACGGCCAAAGAATTCTAGAGAGTGTTGCCTAAAGAATCCTCTTCACTGTAATGACATTTGAAGTAAGTTATCATCATCGTCACAATCCATTAACGGCCCACTACTGAACACGCCATACGCCATAGTCCACCATGCTGGCCAAGTGCTAATGGACAGACTTCACAAGCCTTTAAGAACATTAGGGATAACTCTCCGGCATGCAGATTTCGTCACGATGTTTTTTTTTCACCAAAATAAAGGCATAGGTCCTGGGGTTTGATCCCCGGACCCCCCGAGTAGGAGGCCGAAGTCTTAACCGATCGGCTATCATCGCTTTTAAAAGTAAGTAGTAAAGTCCAATTTGAGGAAAAAGAAGAAAAACATTTTATTTCTTATCACGCTAATCTAACGTATGACTTGTAACTATTTAAAACTAAATAAACCAACACTATTACGCTTCCTTAGTAAGCAAAAAGATGCAAATATAAAAAAATACGCTTAATTAAAAAATCAGTGAGGTGTTACATGTTTGTATGTGTTAAAGCGCCAGAATTTGGAACTTATTCAGCTACTGCCACAGCCTTTGCTACGGCACTGATTTTCTGTGGCCCATTTCGTTACTAACATTTCAACGGTGTGGGATTGTTACCCACGACCTTCCTATGTACCGGCAATGCTTTTAACGAACGAGCTATCGCGGGCAAACCACTAGTGGCGAAATATCTTAAGGCAATCGTTCTTATCGTGATGACATTGCTGCTCCGTAGTCGGAACTGGCGTCTTCACTCAAGTCAAAGAGGTCCAAGTTACTCGTATATCGGTCTGGGAGCACACATGCCGGTAAGTAGTTCTATTGCTCAACGGGTAATTTATGCTAGGTAATACTTATTTACCTTTAACTGGGTAAATGTGTTGAGCAAAGATTATACATTAACTGGTCAATGTTTGCTTAAGGTATTCTTATATTAGAATTAAAAAGTTTCGGTGGCTTTGTTTGATTGTCTGTCTGTCGGCATTGTAGCTCCAAAATGTATACTGCGATTTCAATGTTAATTTCAAAATTTTTGGATTCAATTTTATCAATTCTGAAGATGTATGTTCGTCTGAAATTTATTCTGACTGAATATAATATCCACTTATTATATTTTACATATTTTTTATATATAGTCTTGTTAATACAGAAATAAAAGGCGCCATGCAGAGTAATTATGTATATTCAATTGGAATGCGGTCGGTCCTTGGCTAGTGGCAGTTCATCAACAGCGCGTACTTTTGAATTAATAGTTAGTTAAGCCTTTTCGAAAGCCGTCGGGCGCCTCACAAACTTTTCACACTGTACTTGTACTTATAACAGGCAATAGTTAGTTACCTAAATCCTTACTAATATTTTAAACGTGATACGTATTTACTTGGGACGCATCAAGAGCGTCGGAGCGGCGTAATTTTTTGCATGAAGATAGATTTTTGTACGAAGAATGACAAATGGTATTTTTTATCCCAGAAAAATGTACGGTTCTTATGGTATAAATAATGGAGTTTTATTCGGGTGGAGCCGCGGTACAAACTTCAGGTCAGGAAATAAAATAGTTACTCAATTTGTTTACTTTATTTAACCTGACCTGACCTTCAACCCTGAAACGCCGGCTGAACTTAGCAACTTCACAAGCATTTAACGCAGAGTGAAAGAAAAGTTTTTCGCTCAACGCTGGACGTAGAAAGTTTCTAAACTTGCGATGCAGTTTGAACACTTCTAACGATTGCACCGCGCCCGTGCCGGTCACGTGTCGGTCACGTGTCGTATGGCAGATTGTCATCGCCGGCGTCCGATTAGCCCCTAATCCCCACGCCCTCTGGTCAACGAAATTGCATTGCGTAGAACAATCATTAACATTATCTCGTGTTACTACCAATTTTATTTCACTCGCTATACTTTATTTAAGCCACTTCGATTAGAATGGATTCGAAATTCGAATTTTATCCAGAGCTAAGCGAGAGGGCGCCGGTGTCGGGTTCGCTATTTATGAAAGGCGCGAAACTTTAGATTTGATTGGCAGGTCTCGAAAGGGTTGGGTTACGTTTTGTGTTGAAAAATTGGAAGTTGTGTGTGATATTGGAAATGAAGTTTAGTAGGTGCATAAGTAAGTACATACTCGACCTCAACACGCGTTCGTCAAAGGAACAATAAAAAGTTTAATATTTTTTTTTTTTTCAGTAGTTATTCACCCCATAGTTGTCATATTCAATTGATAATTTTAAAACACTACAATAAGTAGCTATGCTTTGTTGACACAAAAAGTACTGAAACGCAGACGCTTGTTACAAATCCAGTAAACTACATAATAACATCGCAAGTTGTCTAGTCAAAGCTTTCTTTAAGGTTAATATTAAAGTCTATGGTAACGCTTTAAAATGAGCATAAGCAAAAGGTGCGTGAAAGGCTGGCAATTATCACGCACGAGTTTATTACATAAATAACAATTTTAGCGCTGGAAGCCATCATGAAACTTCGTGGACCTCACATATATAATTTCAACACGTCCCGAGCTCTTAGTGTTGTGTAACAAGAGGCCAATTACGAAAGATTTATGCCGCGAACATAATTAACTTAGGCCGAACGCTGTTAACCAAGGACTACAGAATCGTACGTTTGTATGGTGCAAGCTTATAATGTTGGTCGTTGGTGGCATATTGCTTGGCCCCGAGGCTAACGAATCGAAGAGCTTGTTTAATTGTGGTATCAAAATTGGCAATATGGGAAAGATGTGGAAACTGTTCTATTTGATTGTCGCTTCAGGATTGTGTTAGCATTGAGATTATTTTAAAATAATCAAATAAATGCAACCCATTATTTTAAATCGGATGTGTTGAAGTCTATTGACTTCACCACACGGAACCACTTTTGAAACGATAGACATTTGCAAAAATTACCCCTTTCATTTAGTTAGCTGTTTGATATTACTTTCCTGAATTACTATTCCTGGCGGTGCAACAGTGCGTGTTTTCTGTTTGAATCCAACCAACCAATTATGGGTATGAGTAGCAGGTGTCATTTAAGACCTTTTATATCCGATTGTTACTTTATCACTTATATAAAGATTGATTGATTAATTAACTTTGGAATATGGAAAATTTTATGCCCGCTAATTCGGATATGCAGAGCAAACGAGACGAGAGCGACACGCAAAACAGTCATTCACTAAACGGACAGCAAGATGGCGTCCAGATAATAGTGAGCACCGGTCGGTCGATTTAATTGTATTAAAACGTTAGGCTGAGCACATGACCAATCAACTAATGTTGGACGGAGCATGCGAAGCGGGCACGCGACTATCGTGGCAAAATTATTTATTTTTCGAATGGAACAGAACGACATAACCGCCTACCACAGTTAGTATTGTGGCGACGCATCGCGATGGTGCGATCAAGTCAGCTTAAGCAGAAAGAACCAAATTCCAAGGAGTCATAGTTTGTCAACATTTCTGAAACGTGTTATGATGCATAGTCATAGTTTGTCAACATTTCTGAAACGAGTTATGATGCATTGAAGACGACAGTAAAACGTAAATATCTTTTGCAATATAGACTTATTTAATTCGATAACTGTTTATAAGTTTATTTAGTGAATATAATCATTTGTCTCGTAGGCTTTCCAGTATTAATTCTGTTGAAAAGGCTAAGAAATTAAGCCTGTCAACCGGCATACCGTGGTTGACCAGAATGTTAACCCTACTCATTTTGAGAGATCTTTGCCAGAAATATCAGTCTATTATTGTTTTATGCCTACCATTGAGTCGCAAGTCTGTATCACTTACGAATATCATGAATGATTACGAACCTATTATGGTATCCGTAGGCAGCATGTTCAGTCAGTATTTTAAGAATTTCCTATTCAAATCCCGGAGCAATAAATTTACCGGATTATTTTCGTTCACATACTAAATCACTATCATATCAATATCTAAAACATCAATCAGGAAACACCCTCTGTTTGAATTTATTCTTAAGATACTGATTCATGGTTCACGGAATGAGATTCGCGCAAATCCCATAGAACACACGTGGACTGAATGGAGAGGCGTGTGGACCGCACGTGTCTTACTGATTATGTTTACTTAACAATGTTCAAACAACATATTAATTTGGTGTTCTTTGTTGGGAAAATGACTTTCGGAAGCCATTTTGGAATGGTCAGGATAAATTACGTTTGAACACAAATTCCGATGGCAAGTGTCTACATATTCAATCGAATCGATTTTTCTATTATTCAGTTCTAATCAAAAGTAGGTTAGGCATCTAATCCCAGACAAAAATACATCCACATGTCGACATTGAACCGCGTTAGGTACCTACTGAGTCGTACCTCTACGTACGTTACGATTACTTAATCTTAAAAAGCCTTAACCAAGTTCCAATGTCTGATTTGCATGACTCAAGCACGAACCTCGGATTGCTAAAATGAGGTCAGACTCAGACTCTGACTCGGACTCATTCTTCTATACGCGTAAAATAAATGCACCTAAAGAAAATGCAGTGCAACAACTACAATAACAATAAAAATATCTACGCGTTGCGCCATCGTCGCGGACATATAAATCACTGCTTTCTTGCCTCCGTAATGTCTTCCTTCTTATTTTTATTCTTTACTATTGTTTTGAAGAAGTGTAAGTGTTATACGGTCGTTGCACGAATACTTTTGTGATAGTATTTTATGAAAAGTGTGCAATTATTTATAAGGAATCGTTTTAATGGCGCAGTTTAAGGACGTGACTTCAAACAATTAAAATTGTGTTGTTTTTGCTAGAAGTTTCGTATGTCTACTAAGGTCATACCGACTCTAGGTCATACCGACTTTAGGTACTCGCTTTATTAAGATTAATTCATTCCATGGCCCATCGAAGGCCACAGTTCACCTCTAAGCACGACATATATTAACTTGAAATCTTATATATCACAAAAAACTACGTACTTACGTGTGCAGCAAAAACAAAAACATCGACATCGACAACATTTTACGAAAATTACGCGGACGGAGGAGTATGAAATTTGGCACACAAATTTAAAGTTTATAGGTATGCAGAAGGAGTACAGAAAGCTAATACTTTTATTTAATAATACATTAAACATACAGCCACACACACGCACACACCACAGCCATAGATCCACATTGCCAGGTGGTAGAACCAGGTCATAGTACCCGAGTTCGCCCGGGGCGGTACCACCGCCGCACCTATTTCCACGTTAAAATAATTGTTTTTCAACAATTGTGTTTCGGACGGAAGGGTGCGGATGCCGGTTACACTTCTACAAGAGGCGACCATCTTAGTCCTCAGGGGTAGCAACGCACCTGTGACCAGCTTCGAATAGTACAAATACTGACGATTACTAACTGGACTACTGATACTTACTAACAGGATTAACTGTCACTAACAGTCCTAACACCCATAGTCCCATTACTAACGAATACTAATTAACTAATATTCTTATTAACATC